>JACJUY010007904.1:0-19694 GCA_014220935.1 Platorchestia sp. MABIK
ATATAAAGAACTTGGAAAGATTCTTCGGAAGAAAATCACGCAAGCAAAACAAACTCACTTTCACCAAGAACTATTGGACCGAATATCTACCTTCCTCACACTTTACACTATTTTTGAAGTCTCCTAATTCTTTTGTATTCTCCTCTTCGCGAGAAGGTACACCAATAAGCTCTAAGTCTAATAGTCTTTCAAGTCCAGTCTGAACTTGACTCTCATCGGAAACATCCAATAAGAAAGTGCATACCTTAGGAGCATCAAAGAAATTAGTTAAAACTCTATCAAAACGTTTTTTGTTGATTTTACAATTGACAACTTTTCTCTTGGTTTTTGCTTAAGTCTTGCTGCCAAGTGACAGGAAAGACTTACAAGTTTTAATTTCGTCATTCTTTTTGACAGAGGATACAAGCTTATTATCTAGCTCCCCAGCTTTAGGAGCAGCAAGGGAAGTTAGAAAGGAGTTTTGACATTTTAATTCTCCATAAGGCAAAAAACCGTTTGAAACGCGCATTACCTTGTAGCCTTCAACATGCTGCAATTCCAGCACCTTACAAGCTTGAAGAGCATCAACACCTAAAATCCCTTGGACTTGGATGCTATCATTAATAACTTCAGGAAATGAAGTAGATATAGGTAATTTAGTTTTCAAAGTTTCTAGTCTAGCCTTCAAGTCTTTCATCCCCATCTGGAGATTCAGATTCTTCATTGCAAAAACATCAAGCTCATGCTTCTCACTGTCTGGAAGCACGAGTTCAATGCTAAGAGGTATTCCAATTAACGGAACTGAAGCACCTACAGTGCTAACATTTTGCTGCTGAAGGTCTACCTCAGAATGATTAGAACTTACAGAATCTAAATCAATAATGGAAGTTTGACTTCCAGTATCAATAAGAAAGGTAATTCGTTTAGTTACACCGCCATATTTAGTGGCAAGAGCTACGAAAGGGCACATCCTAAGACGTGCCTTTAACTGTCATACCGCGTTTACTTTAATTTCCCTAGTTTCAACAAACTTAGGACACAAAGGGCTAACGTGTGTGTTAGCCTTACATAATGAACACAAAAAGGGGAGGCCTTTAACTTTAGAAGAACACGCAGTGGACAAATGCTTAGAGCTAAGACATGTAAGACAAAGTTTCAATTCACCAGCCCGCTGCACACGTTTTTCGTTGGAGTCGAATTTCTTACATGAGAATGCAGTATGGCTAGCCTGGTTACAAAATCGACACACCTTAACAACAGGCAGCTTACAANAACTTATCTGCATTTAAAAATTCCTGTCTGAGTAATGTCCAGGCAGACTGAAAACTAGTTTCTTCGTTAGGAAGTCCCTCTACTAAACTGAAAGCTTTCCCTTGAAGTTGATTTTTGAGAAAAATCGATTTTTGCCTTTCATTCATGCTAGGATAAGCTTGAAGGGCATTAGTAAAGGACTCTTGAAAGTGAAGAATATTAAAGGGGCATCCCTCATTGTCAATGAATTTTTTCAGAGTTAACTGAGGAGCCCTAAAGATATTCAAAGGAACCTCAGAAGGAGAAACTTTAGTCAAGGAAGGTACATCGGTATCACTAGAGTTTGACACCTGTGACTTAGAAATTTGATTTTTAAGGAAAACTATTAGTTCTATCACCTGAACTTCATACTCCGCCCTCCTCTCTAGTTCCTCCTCCAAAACCTCATCAACATCAATAGGCAGAGGACAATCGTCTAAAGGACTGCAGCAGCCCACTCAATTGAGGAACGGCTTCAACCAGAAAGGCGGTCTCACAGTCAGGAGATTGAATTTTTTTTTAATAGCGGTAATACTAGATTTTAGGCCCCGCAATTTATTGCTTAAGGCTAAGGCAGTACAATTTTCTGTTTCCATCATAATCAAATCGAATTTCAAGGCTTATGGGAAAAAAGGAAAGTTAAAGAAACAGAATTTACACCCTATTGTGGGCTAGTTACATCCCTTTAAAACGTACAAAAAAAATATTAATAAATATAATTATACACAAACAATTATTTCCCCACCAGTTACATTTTAATTTTACGAAATTTCTATTTTAAACACATACACATTACCTTAAAGGTTTACTTTTAAAGAGTGAACCTAAAAAGGTAAGACGAGATTAACAAAGCCAGAACCTGTAAAATTGTACGGTTCTAAAGCAACACAAAAGAATCCCGACCTTCAACGCAACACCGGTTACTCTACTTAAATCTAATGAGACTAAACTCTGGCCCTCGCTCACTGCGGACGGTCAGCGGCTTCAAATAGACAAAAATTCACGAAGTTATCACAAAGTTTTTTATAGAAAAAAAAGGAAAAAAATTTTAAATGAGAATAAAGAATTGAAAGTTTGCAGGATTTCACCTGTCGAATAATAGTTTTACCTTTGCAGGATTTTACCTGTTATAACTCATGACTCGCCGGGCGTTATACCAACTAATGCATCCATTTTTGTGTTCGCGAAGAGTGTCGGTCTTCCTGTCACAAAATCAGCGTTGGGCAGGTTCGTTTCTCTTCAAACAAACAAAAACAAGCAAACATCGGCATCTACGGATGCTTTATTTCCAAATCAAGCCTGATACATGTCACCTGGTACATTGGTTTTTCAATTACCTCATAACTAATACCAGGACGCCATGACGCTTTTCCCCGGTCAAGACCGGTACCCATTTCAGACACCTGGGTAGAGTGGGGAAAAATTCTTGCGCCCTTAGAAAAAATTATTTGCACAATAGCTTAGAATTTTTTCTCCTATGCCAAACGGAGAAAATCGCCACCAGCTCCGGGACTCGAACCCTTGTTAACCGCACGAAGGCAGGTCCTTAAGACACCTATGGCGAAGTAGATGTGTAGTGCGACTGCAAAAAATGAAAAGAGTTTATTTCCAATTGAAATGGTACACAACATTATTGTTTTTTTAAATATCCTAAAGTTAGGAAAATATACGCATGTGTGAGACCCACACATGAGTATTGTAATACCCATGTCGCTAGTCGAAAAACATGATTGAGGACAATGTATCTCTTATGCTACTTAAAAAGGAAACACGATTTCTTCTATCACAATCAATATTTGAGAATACTGTTTTTTGGTGCACACTCTCAGTAAGATACGAGTTCTGTGACTTGCGGTATAAGTAATTTGTTGAAAGTAAAACGGCTGGGTCGAAAAAATTCTGCGTCTAAGGCAGCGTGGTTGACATTCAGAAATATATTTTTATTACTATGTAAGGACTGGTATTCTAATCAAGGAACACGGAGAACATGTTTTACATCATGCAACTAAATTATGACATTTCCATGCTTATAATATTGCCACACAAAAGTCTACGTGACCGAAAAACATGGAAACTTTAATTTTACAACAGAGAAAAATCGTCACCTCCAGCCGGGATTCAAAGCCACGATGCAGGTACAGGGCCTAAAACGACAAGGGTATGACCAGCACATTGCAACAGCGCGTCATAACTAAGGGGACCGAGGCATTCGTCAGCGCGGATTTTTGGCCAAGGAGAATCTTGCTCTCTTTCATCCCTAGGGAGCGTATGAGAGTTTAATTATACACTCCAGAATGGAGAATAAATTGATGTTTAAAATAAAACCAATTTCAAATTTTTAGGTGGAAAAGTTCAGAAATTACAACGCGTCTAAAATGAGCCATATAGAGAAAATCGGCCGACTATTGAGGGGCCGCGAGAGCCCCGCTTCCTGCCCCTCACAGGAGCGTAAAAAACTTTTTAGTTGCATAAAAATGTTTTACTCGCCACGAGCATTTATTTGGTACTAATTTCAAGATTGTACGTCATATAGTTCAGAAATTACCCTATTGGTCAGGGTAATTCGGGAAGGATCTTAGATGGGTTCTCAAAAACTGCGCTCTGGTTAAACAAGCGTACAGTTGATTCCTTTTTTCAGTTTGAGTTATCAACATGCATGCGAACTTTCCTCGTTTATACCTGCAGTTGTGCGCATTGTGCATTGCAGTACGTAGGTTCCCAGCACAGAGCGCATTATCTGAGGGTTGCCGAGCACGCATGTTTTAGCCTTTAAAGAAGTTTTTTGGGCTCTCCCCCTAATTCTAGAATTAGTCAGCAATGCAGTAATGGTTTCTGTGACCTAAAAATTATCATTGATAACTTTGACGACAGATTTAACAATTTCCCAACAAATTTTATCAGACAGATTATTGAGTGACTGTGTTCACATAAACTGAAACTATCACTTCACTAGAGTGCTTGCTCTCTAAAAACAGCCGGGAGTTTATTTCTGTCACTGTTTTCGATATCGGGTTGGGTTCTGTTCCCTTTGTGTTTTATTAATCAGTTTTCATAATCAAATTTATTACTTTTTCTGTTGCTTCTAGATATTGCTGAGAATGATCTTGAAATCGAAACCTGTAAATTATATGCATTCAAAAATTTGCTTATTTTCTACCTCTATCATTAATTTTCACGCAAGAGTGATGTTTCAGAGATAATTTAGTTTCCCATGTGTTTAAATATTAAAAAAATTTCAACCAAGTAGGGAGGAATTTAAATCTTTACAACAGAACCAGTTTTTAGTCAAATTTTCGAAACACTGTCATTAGGTCATACGTTTTATTTCTTTCCTTCTTCTGAAAATTCTGGGACGAAGGCGTATTTGAAAATTATTACCATTTAAACTTTCTCCCGTTCATGTGTCCCCTAGCAATAGGTGAGAGATAATCCTTACTGCTAAAAAGTACTAAGCGAGATTCAAGGGTGAAATAGGATTGCCGGGAAGTAAGTTTTATCCAAATGTAACACATACCAGCAGAACCCGTGGAAATTCCACGGACAATGTCATCAATAAGCTAGGTGGACCCGTGAAAAAATTTGGTTATTACACAAAATTTTTTAACATAACTCATTCTAACTTACCCTATCTTAACCTAACATATTCTAACCTATCTTGTCCTATCCTATGCTAACCAGATCAATTCTGAATTACCATATCTTAACCTGTCCTATCCTAACCCAACCAACCGTAACCTATTCTTTCTTAACCTAACTTTAACCAATGCCATCGTTAGGCTAGGTGGACCCGTGAAAAAATTCAATCAACATTACCTAACAAATTCCAACATGACATATTCTGATCAAACCCATCCTAACATAACATATACCAACCCATCCTATCCTGCCGAAGTTTTCCTGATAATAAGCCAAACATAAAAAAGGTTATCCCTTGATGAATTTCATCAACATCTAACCTATGCTAACGTAACCTTTCCTAACGTAACATATCCTAACCTAATGTAGTATGGAATGTAGTAGGTAAGAGCAAGAAAAAAAAATTTTTATTTCCAATAAAGTATAACATGAAATATTGATATATTGGTTTTTAAGAGAGAGTGAGTTTCATGAATGGGGTGTTTGAACAGAATGAGTGGTATACCAGATGTGCTGTAAATGATTGTGGAATGAGTTGTCTTGCTGGATTGGATCAGGAAAGTAATTCGAGTAGCATTGAAGCTATGAAAATTTTTCTTGTACGTGCTTGGAGTGAGAGACGGTGACTGGAATGAGCCAGTCATGTAGAGTGGGCTGTCATGACCCACCATGCCAAGAGATGGTGTTTTGACGTACTAGTTATCCCAGTAATGCCGTTCAACGGCAGCTTGTGGCAAGGATTGGTGGATCCTGAGTAGTTTATTGGACAAGTCTGGTACACAGGCGCTAAACTCTTTTGTGTGAAAATTATGGGTACATATTGCGGAGGGAATTGCGGGCCCTCAACTTCAAGAGCTATCCAATCTTAACCGATCTCATCCTAACTTATCTGATCCTGACATATCAACGCATGTAAAGACGATCTTTTAACCTAACACTCAGGAATTCGGTATCCATGATACCGCAAACTCGGATGAGGAGCGTTGCACACGAACTTAGTTTTAAGCATATGAACAGCGTTGGGCCCAAAACTTTTAAAATGTTGCGGCGCAACCGCAACACCACAAAAAAAGTTGCGACGCAACCGCAACAGCAACTTTGGAAAAAACCAAAGTTGCGATCGCAACCGCAACTCGCAACCGCAACTTTTTAATTATTAAATATAATTTTAATTAAATATCGTTCAATTTATTTTACGTATATATTGCTATGAATAAAAATAATGTTAAGATATTCAAAAATAGTGCATTGTTTTACTAAAAAAAAATAATAGATCGTGTAAACGTGTGGACTAGAATAAAATGAAATATCATGGTACTGAAAGAAACGTTTCATTTGTAAATATAGCATGGAAAATGAAATGAATTCTATTTTTTAATAATAATAAGGTTGAAAAGGTACCTAGCCAGTAGCCATAATTTCATAGGAGTTCAGCAGATATATATTGCAAAAAATGAAAAAGAAAGAAACGTTTCATTTGTGAGTATAGCATGAACAATAAAATGAATTCCATTTTCTAATAATAATATTGAATAGTTTCCTAGCTAGTAGTTATATTTTCTTAGAAGCTCCGTATATATAGCAAAAAATTAGAAAACTGAGAAGTGCAGAACATTTGTACAGCCTAAATGACGCATAAAGAAAAAACCATGCATATGCTCCTGTAATATATGATATTCCTCTGCTTTTTGTTGTTCCTCTGTTTTGATTTAATACTGGTTCATGATCTCAACGTGACAATGTCAATGCACTGTAATGACGATCAACGTTGCCTTTCAAAAATGTTAACATATCAAAATGTTTGTCTGAAAGCCGAGCACGTCGTGGTCTCAAAATTTCTTTGCCTAAGGAGAACAGTCGTTCGAATGCAGCGCTCGACGGTATTGGCGTGTTAAATTGAATGAACGAAGCGACAAATTCACTTGAAGGAAACATCGCTCTGTGAACATCAGGGTGGCTAGTTTTGTTGATTTCAGCCATTCATTGACTTGTTTCAACGAACTTTTCTTCGTTTTTTTTCTTATCATCAGAAATCATCACGACGTTGAAGAAGTCATCTTCGTCATCTACGTCCTCGGAACTGCTCTTCTCAGTTGAAATACCATTTTCCGTTCTGTTATTAGGATGAGCGATTAGTTTTTTGTTATTACCTCCACTCTTTATACTTCGTTTAGCCATTTTAGCTTAAAATGTGGTTGCAGAAAGGATGCCAAGATAAAATCGTCGTTGTGAAGTACATGGGCAAATTGCAACATCTAGCTATGTACATTTGCCGTATAACACGTAATTTTGCACTTACAACCCACATCATTCCTAATAACATATTTTATATAAAGATTTACATTAAATATACTTATATACTGTATGCAAAGTGTATGTGTATCACTGTATATCGCCCAATGCTAATAATAAACAGTTGCCTAAAGCGTACTAAACAGTTCAGTTTAGTTTCAAACGAGAACGAAATGCGTAATAAACTTTATTGAAGTTATTTCAAAAATTAAATTGCCATCGTGATGTTGCGGTTGCGAGTTGCGGCCTGACACGTCGAAAATTGTTGCGATCGCAACAGATTCGCAACTTTCCAAAAATTGTTGCGGCGCAACCGCAACCGCAACAGAAAAAGTTGCGATCGCAATTGCGGCCGCAACTTGTTACGGCGCAACTGCTTAACACTGCATATTAATAAACAGATGCTGTCATGCATGCTAAATATTTTAAGTGTAGTGTCATATTATCATTCCAAAGTTTGTAATTCCACTTAAAAAGTGTCGATCAAATGGAAAATTATTTAATTTCTTATGTACTTCAGCTAAAAACTTGCTTAGTATTTAAAATTTGTATTTAAAGAAAACATACCGTATGACAACATTTTTCATAAGTCTCCAAATTTATATATTAACCTTTTAATATCCATTGCATGCATTCGATCAAATCCATGCACAATTTTTCATATCCATTCTTTTAAAATGATAAGAAGGGGCATAAACCAAAATAAATACAATGAATATCTCAATTTTTTTTTACCCATTCCAAGATTGCATTAACGGGGCTGCAAAAACACAACTCCCATGCAATTGATTGATTTTTGCGTTGCAGGAACTTTTTCGGCTTGACGCATTTCGACAGTCATATTGTTTGGATGCCGTAAATGCTGTTACATGATGAAATCAGATAAATAGGCTCAAAATATGGTTTTCTTAGGCCTTTCTTATTATTCAAATTAAAATCAGTGACGAATTAATTCATTTCGAATTGAATTTCACTCTAAACTAGTGTTTATACGATTGAACATGTAATTTTTACTGTTTCGCGGTGAGGTCAACGACACAATTTTACGACTTTAGTTTAACCACAATTCAGTCTTTCACGGTCTAGTATGGCGTTCGTCCTGTAAATGAAGGCCTGTGAAAAATTAAAGATATAAACATTTCTTTTTCGTTATAAGGTGCGTAAAGTTAGAAATATATGTTTAAGTGATAGTACTACTCAAATTATCTAGTTACGTTGGCATAAAGTGTGGTTATATGGGATTTTTTGGCTTTGAAATTTGAGTCTTGTTTCTTCTGGGATTTGCCATTCACACCTCGTAGTCATGACTATTGATGCTGCTATTTACTGTACTGACAGCGTACAAATTTTTATCGTAAAACGTAGTAATACCTCGAGTTATTTGCGTTTAAATTTGGAATGTTGTTTGCTGCAATAACACGTGAATTTGTGTTTTTTCGATTCATGACGTGTGTTGCAAGAACCGAATGGCGGCATGAGCTGACGCTGACACATCCTATTGGAAGTCAAATGTTGAAATGATACTGTAAAATTCACACTGAGTTAATAAATGTAGGTTAGTTGTATTAGTTTGGTAGATCTTGATAAGGCAGCAAATTTTTTGACTTGTATTAGCCTGCTATTCAGCTAATGTACTACAAATGCTCTTTTCATTCAAGTAATTTGTTAATATGTTTCATAGAAATCATCCACATTTATATGATAAAACAAGCCTCATTACATGGCAAAAACTGATTAGGTAAGTTTAGTAAGAGAATAATGGGAAAAGAAGTAATCACGAAGTGTTTAAGGGGCTGCAATGACTTATAATGGCTATGCTGTGAGTTCAAAATGCTTTCTAAATGAAGACTAGGGAAGGATTTTGGATGTCTACATTGACATCTAGCGCATGTCATGTATTTATTTTCAAAAGGCATAATTTTTTCTAATATTGGATACTACTTCTAAAATTGGCTGCAAATTCTAGCAATAACATGTGTGTATCAAAGACCTGACAAGCTGCTATGTCAGATGCCAGAAGGTCTAACAATTGCATCTGCCATTTTATTAAAAGATTGAGAGTGAAAGGAAAATGTCGTATCAAGGCAGTAAAATTTATTTTTATGTTGATAAAATACCAAAATTTGTCAACTTTCACGTTATGTTTTAGAACGGATGAATGTTTGGTGTTGAATGATATGGTCAGTGCTATGCAAATCATTCAATCAAATAAATTGATGCTGTGACAAACCCAAGCTGATATTGTGGCTACTGCTACTACCCAAAATTTATAGGCCAATGTATCTACGTTTCATGTTTTTCCTATATTAGAAGTAAACTGTTTTCTTTCTTTTATGTCAGTTTTTGAAGCATGGCATTGTAGCTTTCTGATATTGCTTAAACAGAGCTCTAAAATTGATATTATTGAAGCTTCAAAGTCAGATCTTATATTTTTAAAAGAATAGATTTGGTATGATTTCTCCTGTAAATGATTTGACTTTAAATTACAAGCTATGTTTTGAATTCCACATACTATTTTGATCTACATTTTATTTAATGTTCAACTTTTCAATTTTTCTATGAGCTAATATTGTAACTGGATTTTACTGTATGAATTGCTTTCAGCATTTCCATGATAATTATATTGTTTTTTTTATTACTTATTTCTTGAAAAAAGAAACTATGTAAAATTTGCCATTCTACGGCATAAGTTATGCAATAGGTGTAAATTGATGAGGTTTGGCTATGAGTAGAGAATTAGTGCTTTTGAATTTTTAAATTTTTTCTGTTAGTATTGCTTCTTTAGGTTTTGCACCTTCTTTGCTATCTCTTCATGATTTTTTCTTCCTTTTCTCTTCAAACTTGCAATATATATGTGCAAAGTATTCTATGTGGAAATTGTAGGCCATTACAAAGGCCCTGACACTGTCAGCCTTCATTCCAAAGTTTCAAGTGGGGACATACTTTATGCATCGATTCCACACATTTAACAATATAGTCTCTTAAATTTCTTCTGTGAAAATATCTTTAAAGTAGAAATAGGGCCTTAAAATATCTATATTGTAACATTTAAGGTTCTAACTTAGAGTTTGGCACACTTGATTTGCACCAAGATACCAAGGTGGGGAATTTGTATTAAGGACAATTGTGTATATCTGAAAAGTGGGCTTTTTCTTAATGTTTGTCTGTGATTGTTTTGAAACATTCAAGTCTTGATATTGAATATAAAATAGAAGTAAATGTATAATGAAAAATGCATATTTGAAGATTAGCTGGTGGTTTTTAAAACCAACAATTGGCCATTTTATGATGTATGTCATGACATTAATGCAGAGCTGAAACCTGGCTACTAAATTTGGTTTAAATTTGTAGTTTTTTGTCAGCTTTTGATTTTGGATAAAAATTTTAATATTATTGCACTTTAATTGAATCTTTAGTAATGATTATTGGTAAATTGTGTAGAATCACCTAAAATGCTTTATGATAGATGCTACCTTACATGTGCCATGAACCTTTTTTTCAGGTTTAATTTTTCTCTTCATTTATTGTGCCACATTAAATCTGTTGTTTCTGAACATTTTGATTAATGTTTTCATGCTGTTGGACAGGGCATTGATGAGGTTACAAGTGCATTTGAAGGGAGTGTTACATCAGCACTTGAAATGTCATGGAAGAGGTGATGTTCTACAATGCATCTGAGGGTGAGGAGCTCACCCTGATGGACACAGAGTAAGTAATTCATCTCTTCTAACTACTGTTGCTACGAGTATTTGTATGTTTATAAAGCCCAGATGATTGAGGGTGCTTTTTTGCCATCTCAATGATTATTATTAATTTTAATACTGATGCTTAATCTTGTGATGTGCAGGATTATGATAATGGCCTGTGCCGAAATGAAATCTATTGTTAGGGATTTTGAGCTTTGCAGTTTCCGGTGCTTCTACACAATGTGAATAAAATATTATTTATGCGAGAAACCAAATCTGATAACCACTGGATGAAAGATGTCTGGATGCTGATGTTAGATAAATTTAAATTGTTAGCTTAGGTGGTGAACTTTGTCTTGCCAATCTTTGTCTTGCCAATCTTTGTCTTGCCAATCTTGCCAAGCAGTTTCATTCCCTCATGCAGGCTTGATGTATCCAGCTAGCCAGTACCTACATTGAAAGACAAAATTTTATACTTGTAATACTGGTTTTAGGTCAACAAAACTGAGAAGTCTCTCTTTCTGAGAAGTGAACTTATTTCTTGAAATTAATTTGCTGTTGATCTCAGAGAAAAAGTTTGAGGAATGAATGGTTTTTGCTATTGTTTTTAGATGGGCCTTCTACATCTTTTTGCTTGTCAAAAATGTAATTCTTTTGTGTCTCCTAAAATGTCAGTGTATTTTTAATGTAGTATTTCTGATGTCCTCTTGTTGAAGCATTGTATAATTAAATCTTTTGAAACATAGATAGTTCATGAAAGGCTTTGACCTAATTGCCATTATGTTTATTGTTGCATAATCAATACGCATATTCTTAAAAAATGATAATCATCGCAATTTGAAGGGCTATGGAAACACACTGGTTTGTATCAATCAAACTTCTAATCATTCATTTTTGCACTGTCAGCTTTGAGATACATTGTGTAAATAAAAATAAGTAGAGACGTGAATTCAATAATTGTCGTTTGTTGCAGCGGTGGCATTATGGTGGAGCAGGGAACTGTCACCTACACCATCCCAGACCAGCAGCAGTTGCAGGCTCAAGTACAGCACGGCCAGGGGCAGTCTCTGCAGCGGCAGGTTCAGGTGGCAACTCAAGCTCAGGTTCAACCTCAACAAATTGAGCAGCAGCCACAAAATCAACTACAACAGTCACCTCAAAATCAACATCAGGTTCAACAATTACAGCCACAACAGCAACAAACTGTTCAACAGTCACAGCAGCAACATCAAATCCAACAGACTCAAACATCACAGCAGCAGAAGCAAATTCAACAGCCACAGCAGCAAGTTCAGCAGTCTCCACCACAACAAATTCAGCAATCACAACCACAGCAAATTCAACAGTCACAGCAACTTCAGCAGTCACAGCCTCAGCAAATTCAACAATCAGTGCAACAGCAAGCCCAGCAGCAACAAGTACAACCACAACGATCTCAACAGCTGCATCAGCATCAAGTTCAGCATGTACAGCAGCAGCAGCACCAGGTGCATCAGCAGCAGCTTATACACCAGCAGCAGCAACAACAGGCAACTCTGTACTCTCATAATCAGCAGCAGCAGCAACAGTTTGTGCTGCAGCATCCGACTGCTCCAGTGGTAGTACAGCAACAGGTACGTTATTTTTGTTCTTCAGTTTTTGTTTTTCACGGTCAGGTGTTTGAGTTTGATTGAAGGCTCACTTTCTGTGAGAAGGGATATAATTTAAATTAAAATACACAAGATTGTAAAGGAAAGTTCATGTACTGTTCTTATTTTTACTGAACATATTTTTGAAGAATTCTTGGGGGGCTATGGAAGTATCAGTTTGTACAGTCATGATTGAATTTAGCATCTTAGTTAAGGGTTGTATGCATTCAAGATTCTTTTTGGTTTGTGGGCTTCAAAAGAATTTCTTTCAAGAGACACCCTTCTGTCTTAGATAAATTTGATGGTTGGATTCGGGTTCTTTCTTGGGTTTTTTAAATGACCATGAAAAAATTTCTGATCAAGGAAAGTGTTGTACTGGTTGAAGTCAGTTACTGAGTATGACAGGAGTTCCTTTGAGGACACTCGTAGGTCATGCTAAAGCTCTATTACAACTACTCATGTCATGCAGTGTAGAATGACATGGTAGTCGTTGCCCCCATATCCTTGCTCTTTTGAAAACTTTCCTTGTAATTTTGTTGAAAAAAGTTGAGTTCAAACTATGGGCTTTTGAGGTAAGAGCAAGGTCAAATTTTTATGAGACCTGGGTTTTCAAGTTTTTTCTCCATTAAACATCTAAGATTGCTTTGAACCAGTTATGCAATGTGCATCTTGCACAGATGGAAGCTAAACTCAAAATTTAAGTATGTGTGAACCCAATTTCTCTCTTTAATAGATAACTAGTCGACCAGAAAAGTTTTACAAATGCTGCATTTTATATAGCATAAAAACCTGCGTTTTACACTCCCATTTGTAACGTACAGGTGCCTCAGCAGATGCTGCAGGGCAACATGTTGCAGCATCAGGTGCAACAGAACCACCAAGGCCAACAGATGGTGGTGCACCAGCAGCAGCAACAGCAGCCACAGCACATCATCATGCAGCAGCAATTGATACCGCAGCACCAGCAGCTCATTGTGCAACAGCCAACGCAGCAGCAGATCATTGCATCCAAGTTCATTCTCGCTTCCAACCAGGTGAACATTTAGTTAACAATGAGGAATTAATGTATTCTTGACCGCGACTGTTTATGTATCGTTTCACCTCGCCTCTTAGCATTGCATTGCATTAAAGTTATACTAATTTATTTGCTATGAGCAAGATCTATTTCTTGATTAAAAGTTTGAAGCTCTATCACTTGCTTCAGATTTCCAAAATCATTCAATTTAAGTGTGGACGTGTCTAACAAAATGCCCTGAGAATAGTGGTTTGGATTAATTTGCTGTTTTACAATCTTGAGTTGTGCAGGAGGGAAATGTAATCAATACAAGATGAATAAAATCACAAATTTAGTGTTGGTCAGATATTCGTGATGATTTGAAATGTTTACATTCTAATTTATTTTGGTATTAATTTTTACCTAGAGAGAAATAATTTTTCCAACTGCTTTACAAACTGAAAATGGGATCAGTAAGATTGATAACAGAATATTATGTACTGGTAACATAATTCTTATTGGTTTTCATGCTTGTTTTTCTACATTGATGTTAAATTTGTGCGGAACGTTTTGAATTAAAAATTAGCTCAGCTTGATTAAAATTGAAAGTTGAAGTAATAATAGTGATGCAATTTCATCAATCAAGTTTTCAGTTTCTGGCATTCAGTCTTTCTGGGTAAGATGATTAGCTTTTGAATATGTAAAAATTCACTACTAAGAAAATACCATTCTAAAAGTGTGAGAGGCTCTGTGTCTAAAGTGCTTGTTTTAGTAGAACGATGTCTCTTCATTGTGTAAACACTGCGCTTGTGTTGCCTAACTCGGGTAACAATACAGCTCTTGTTGTTAGCCAGTATAACTCAATATTTTCTGCCACTTCTCACCCAGTTCTTATTTACAATGACCAATACGATTCCACTGATGATTGATGTGTTGCCAGCTGAAGCCCAGCCCGCACCCCGTGATCCAATACCTACCGCCGCCGCAACAGTCACAAGGGCAGCAGCAACAGCAGCTCCTCCAGCACCAGAACATGTCGCAGCGGCACCAGCAGTGAGTTTCAGCCAAGTACCCGTGCATTGGTTTCCCTCGGTGCAGTCAATCATTGAGCTGTTTCGTCTTGGAAACACCTCAGCTTGTATAAATAAAATGATGATAAGTTGTTCAACTAATACGACGCTTGATTCAAGTCATGAATAATGTTATCTTGATCCTTGTATGGTAAGTATAAAATTACATAAGATAATGTTCTATATTTCAGGGATCGACCACTGTAATAAATTTAAGTCTGTGGTCAATGAATAGAGGTTATTTTCAATTTGATGTGTTCACTAGAATGGAGGTGGAGTGCTGATATGCTACAAAATTGCCGTTTTAAGTGTATCATGCATTATTTATGTCGTTTATGTATAGGTCAAGCCCCTGCCTAAGTGAAACTGCTCGACAGAATTCTATTCAAGCTAGGGGAATTGCTTGGGAAAATCCGGTTAATTTTTTCTTCAGAAATTTCAATTTGACCATTGATACATTAATAGTTCATTTTACTTTTTGGGAAAAAGGAATAAAATGCTTCTAATGTCCTTAAATCATAAATTGCCTTTGGAGGTCCACACTTTGCATTATTAAATTGTATGGATATCATTTAATTTGAGGCATTTTCTCTGCCTCAGAAAAGTGATCAATGTTATTGCTGCAGCTATAAATAATTTTTGATAGATAAATTATGAAATTGCCTTCTTATTTTTTAGCTTTTGGAAAATTTAGAAGCTATTGTGAAGGTAGAAGAAGCATCATGTTTATTCCAGCATACGCTAACACTCTGTTCTTCACTTTCCATCTACAACCTATTCCAGGTATTTGCAATTGAACCTAACTTCTTTTTGTAAACTTCATTTTATGCTAGCACACTCAATGCAAGACTGTAAATTTTGTGCATGCCCAATTAAAATAACAACAGTACTTTTAAAAGTGATGCCAAGCCCTAAACTTGTCACTGAACATGCAGGGACGGGACGGAGAACATGCGCAAACAGATGCAGGCGCAGTACCGCCAGCAGCAGATGCGGCAAGTGCAGCTGTCAGGACACGGGCAGCAGCCCCAGACTCAAATCGTGCAGCTCAACCTGTCCCACCAGCCGCACTTCCAGCAGCAGGGCAACCAGCAGCAGCTCATCCCTGCGCAGCTCATGCAGCAGCAGGACGGCCAGCAGCCGCAGCAAATTGCCTTCATCCAGTCGGTGAGCAATTTGTATCCTAGGCGGTTTTTTCTGCTGGCTTTGAGTGAGCTGTGTGATGCACTGATGTTTCTGCAGACTTTGAGTGAGCTGTGTGACACAGATGTCTTTGGAATTTTTGATGTGTTGATAAGCTGTTCTGGACGTAATTTTTGTTACATTCTTTGAAAAGAGCATTTGTGTGCATTGAATAATGCACTTGAACTCAATTGCAAAACTTGTTTAGCAACTTCTCTTGTCAGTTTTCTCAGTTTTGAAAGATATTTCAAGTCCGGCAAAAAAATTTTTAAGTATCTCAAATTCCTTTGAATATTCTTATTCTAAGTTCTAGAATTACTTATGTCAAGACCAAAAAAAAGTTAGAAGTTCATATTGTGGCATTGCCTGCTAAGTCTTTGAAGGATTCAGATGGACTGAAGTCTTGGAATAACTCAGTTGCTATACTGTCAGGGTCTAGAGATGCTCTAGGTTCTCATTGTGGCATTGCCTGCTAAGTCTGTGTAGGATTCAGATGGACTGAAGTCTTGGAATACCTCAGTTGCTACTGTCAGGGTCTAGAGATGCTCTATGTTCTCATTGTGGCATTGCCTGCACAGTCTGTGAAGGGGTCGGAAGGGCTGCAGTACCACATGCGACTGGCACCCCCGAGCTCGGCGGCAGGGCCGGGCGTGATGACCTCAGGAGGAGCAGTGAGACCCCACATGCGCCAGGTGCACGCCATGCCCGTGTCACCGCCTGCGTCCTGCTCTCAGCCCGCCACCTCCCACCTCCAAAGCATGGCGGCACTCAACCCTGGTGTACAGCAGCCGCAGGTTTGTGTTATTTTGCCCTGTTGCACAGCAGCCGCAGGTTTGTGTTATTTTGCCCTGGTGTACAGCAGCCGCAGGTTTGTGTTATTTTGCCCTGGTGTACAGCAGCCGCAGGTTTGTGTTATTTTGCCCTGGTGTACAGCAGCCGCAGGTTTGTTTTCTTCTCATCGGGTGTGTGGGAGAAAGATGTCGCTTTTATTGTCACTGCTTTCTACAACCTGTAGTGTATGGGTTCTACTCATTTAATGTTCTGCAGTTTTTCTCTTAATTGGGAATGGGCTTGTTTGTCAATAGCCGAAGATGTTCTAAAAGTTCGCTGGCTGCAGGGAAGCATTTTTTCCATAAATTCATTTTCTAGTTGCCAAGCTGAGTATAAGTCTTAGCATGCGCACTGGTCTATCCTCATGAGGTAATTTGGGTATATTTATTTGTAATAATAATCTCACTCTAACAAGATAACTTGACAAAATACCACAAAAATAGTTGCTGGCAGCTGCCTGACTCTTTGAAACTCAGTGGTGGATCAGAATGGCTCATTTTGAATGATTGACTCAAGTTTCAGTGAAGCAATGCAAGTTCAATACCATTTTTATGCATTGAACGAATGTTTGTTGGTTATTTTAATTTAATAACATGTGAAGTAAAACATAGTGTAGTGTATATTTGTTTCAGTTGAACAATTGTACTGTTTAACTACATATTGTACAGTTGTAGAATATGTATTAGTTCCCGATATGTGCGGTAGTCTTTCTTGCAAGGCGTTCATAAATTTCAGCCATTTATTTGGTTTGACCTCTTGAATTAAACCATAAATGTTCCAAAGGAAATTTTTTTTCTTTTCAATGGTAATGTGTGTGCTACAAAAACTATCGCTCAAGAATCAATGCTTGATTTAACATTTTAGCAATTCTATTAGGCCAACTTTGTTGTATTAGAGTAGGATCATGAAAATTGAGTTGCACCTCATCCGAAGTTATGTGTTTGATGTATGTTTAACACAGAAATTAGGACTCCTATGAATCCCAAGCCTGTGGCGACTTTAAAGAATGTTCCAAGCAATCTTGTTCATTTCCCTTGCTCAGGACTGTGTTCATTAACCGATCAATGCTGATCGAGAGCCTCAACCCGTATAATTTCATAGCTGATATGGCTATGCCCTTCTGTTACAGCACGTGAGCATGGCGAAGAATGGTGGCACTCCCACCTCGGCACACCAACAACTTCAAACCCAAGTGCCTCTTACGCCTGCCCAAAAGCGGCAGCAGGGGCGACAACGGGCACAACAACGCCAGCAGCAGCAGCAGCAGCAGATGACGGTAGTGTCCTCTAACGTGGCTGTGTCTGGGGCTGATGGTACCGGCCCTGTGATGCAGCGCGCTGGCACCCAGTGCCTCGTAGAGCGGCCTCAGAATGCCCTCAACCCTCGTGGCATCAACGCTCAAGAGGGGCCGCGTCCTGTGGGGGTCCTGAGGCAACGCATGCCTGCTCCTGGAGGCCCGGCTATGAGGAGCCCCAACTTGCTCAACAGGATGCCGCGTTATGCCCAGCCTGTGAGTCTTGTCGGTCAGGACTATTATTTGTGTAATTTAACATGTTAGCTCTCATTGCGGTGTGGTCGTGGCGCATCCACACTCACTTCAGTGACAGCTTTCAGTTGTTTTTGCAAGAGTGATCTGTGGATAGTGATCATCATAAATGAATAGAAAAGAGATACGTCTACTAACATGGACAAATGAGATTAGGGAACACTTTGTGTGAGGTAGTTGAGTAGACAGTGATAGTGAAAATGCAACTTACCAGGGGCAGAGAACTAGACACTTGCGGTTGGCAGGTTAACGTGCAACATTTTTCAAGGTATTATAAAAATGAATGCTTTTGTTTTCTTTCTTGTGCATTGCTCTCGTCACTCCCTACTCGTAGCTATCTGGCTCCACGTATTGCGTAGTTGGAACTAGTGAGGAAGTGAGAGCAAGTTCTCTTTCTACATGCATATTCTTAGTAGAAAACGGATAATGAAAGTAGTAGTATCCCCTTGCACTGGAGCTGTACAAAATACTCTGTGCGCACATCACTATGTCGTGGCATCAAAAGGACTGCTTGACTAACGACTTGAATATGATTGTATTAATACGATGTTGTCCCCTGACAGCAGCAGATGCAGCCGCTGGCGAGTTCACAGAGCACACACAGCGCTGTGATGTCGGCACCAGCCACCTCGCAGGCACAGTTGCAGCAGACTGTTGGCGTCAGCACCGCGCTGGTGTCGTCAGCGGATGCTGTGTCTACTGGCAGTGACCAGCAGGGTACCGCCACCACCAGCACCGCCATCATCACCTCGGCTCCATCGGCGGTTGTGAGTTGCAACTCGCGTGCCATAATCACTCCTGTGTTCGTCTATAACATCTCAAAGTGAAAGTCTTCGAAAAAGTTTAACCAATTTTAATTTTTAAGAACCAAGGAGAGTTATCGTTAGTTGGTCAATGGGTTCGTTATTATGATTTTTATGCCTTAGTCACTCATGTTTCTTGTGGAAATTTAGGCAAAAAAATTTTAAGACGTTTGTAGAATTTTCCTTTTTTCAAGTAATGGATATCTAATGGTAATTTGGTCATGGGTTATTTTATGTTGTGGATAATGAAAAAAATTTTTGCTGACATTTTAAATTAGTTCTTGTTTCATTCTACTTCACATCTAGCATAGAGCGCTTCATAACCTTATTTCCTCATGATTTAATTCAACAAATTAGTGTGTCATTTATTTGGAATTGTAGCGGATAATCTGGTTACCCAATTCTAGTTGATCTGTGTATCCCATGTATGAGAGAGCGAGAGAAACAAAGCAACTTCTTCTCATCGTCGTAATCTGATGAATTGGTTATCGATCTGGCGTTTCACTAATGCCGAGCCATAATGGTTGTTGTAAAAAAAAGGCCGAGCCATAATGCTTCTTTTAAAAAAAACACCGAGCCATAATGCTTGCTGTAAAAAAAGCACCGAGCCATAATGCTTGCTGTAAAAAAAGCACCGAGCCAAAATACTTGTAAAAAAAACGAGCCATAATGCTTGTTGTAAAAAAAGGCCGAGCCATAATGCTTGTTGTAAAAAAAGGCCGAGCCATAATGCTTGTTGTAAAAAAAGGCCGAGCCA
>JACJUY010007904.1:19765-30912 GCA_014220935.1 Platorchestia sp. MABIK
TAATGCTTGAAAAAAAAAATACCGAGCCATAATGCTTGTAAAAAAAAATACCGAGCCATAATGCTTGTAAAAAAAAACACCGAGCCATAATGCTTGTTGTAAAAAAAGCCAAGCCATTAATACTTGGTGTAATAGAGCCTGAATTGCCTGGCCTCCATCAGGTGTCGAGCAGCAGCAGCAGCGTCGCCGCCAGCACCGCGGCCAGCACGCCACTCAACACTGCCCCCCAGACGTCCACGCCCAAGAAGCTCTCCCTGGACCAGTACCGCAGCAAGCAGCAGCAGCAACTCAACCGGCATCCCGCCCCTCAGGGTCACCCCACGCGCTTTGTGCAACAACACTCGCCTCACAACATCACTTCGCGCGAGCTCATCTTGTAAGTTCGCTTCCTTGTTTATCACTTCTTTTCGTCTTTAATAGGATTTGTTTAATTCATGCGTGTTGGTTTCCAATAGTGAGAGGTTGCAGTGCAGGTGTGCTGCTGACACTCGATATGTTTGATACCTCACGACGCGCCTACCGTGTTGTGAGGACCCGACAGCATGGGATGGTATCGGGTGATGTGATCGTGCCGTGGGACATGGGATATTAAAAGGTGACAAGCATTTTTATTCTGCTCAAATCATAGTTTATAATGGTTACGGCTTTAACCAAAGTAGAAAGCCTGTGTTTATGGTGTACATTATGGAATTCATTTCTGCTAAAATGGTGTAAATTCTTGAGTTTATATCGAAGGAAGAAGTCATTACTCTCTTCGGAAATAATCTGTATTTTTAGCTTTTGTGAAGATTTTTTTGAACAAAAATGTGACTTAATGTTTGCCTGTTCATTTAATTCATCGCAGGCGGAAGACTACTACAATTCTTTCTCTTGATGCTGCCATAGTAAAGCCAAAATGCAATGAAATTGCTCACACCTTATCATAAAGCTCGGTTCACTCTTAGTCCTGTTCGTTAATGCATAACGTTTGTTTGTGCCGCAGGAATGCTAAAAACAAGCAGGTGCTGCTCGTCATGAACAGGTAAGTTTCTCGAGTCCAACTGCCAATTATTGATAAGAGCATATAATTTTATTGTGGTATTTAACTGTGGTAAAATACCATGGCTGATTCCCATGGCACAAAAAGTTTTCCAATAGTTGATCAAAATGTCTTCAACTTGTTATAACTTGCGAGTTTTCTTAAATTGTCAACCTTGGGGGCATTGTGTCATTTGTTTGCTGTTCTGAATAGAACTTGTCTTGTCATAAAATGCAGCAGTTCTTGATAATTTTCTACGTTACATTTAATAACAATATTCTTGACTAAAATTTCAATTTTTCGCAAATGTATTCCGAAAATAGAAGTCTCGTTAGATAAGCCAAATTTAATGCCAATTTGTAACTTCAAATATGGTTTTCTGTGCTATGTGCTTCCGTTGCATTTGCTAACGACAGCATTGGCAATTGTAAACGCATTTTTCAGTAAAAATCTTGACTCAGAGAACAACTTTTGCATATTTCTCATCATGCTATGTTGGCAACAATGTACGGTAATCATGTAGTTGCTCAATGAGCTTTTTCATGAATTAAGGGCTAACTTAAAGATCTCGATGAAATTTCAAGAAGAGACTTTATTGTTGAATTGTCTGATTGCCCCCCGCAGGGGGTACAACTATTGTATTTATGGGAAGTAGCACTCCCAGGGGGAAAATGCGAGGGCCCGAGCTGAGGATTAGGTTGGCCTTCTTTTTGTTGAAATAAAATGTTTTTGTTATGTTATGGACCATTTTTTTTTCGGTTCACTGCTGTCCTGTTTTTCAGCATCTACTACTTTCTTCTTCAACTTTGATCTTGTTTCATGATGTTCTTTCTTAACTTAATGTCTCTGTGCTCTTTCTGCATAGATTCCGCGATCCCTTAACTCCATACTAAATGGTGCCTTCTTCCTTCCTCTCTTTGGATCACCTTTGTAGCGGATGGGGAGGTTTAAACTAACTAATAATCTAATCTTATCTGTTGGTAACAATGTACGGTAATCATGTAGTTGCTCAATGAGCTTTTTCATGAATTAAGGGCTAATTTACAGATCTCGGTGAAATTTTAAGAAGTGACGATGGTTGAATTGTCAGATTGCCTACCGAATGTACTCAGCACTGCAATCTCGCAGCGCAGAGAGCAATTGAAATCACATCAATGAAAAGTATCTCTGGTGCAGAAATATTGTGCCCTGCTGTTGATTCTGTATTTGCCAGTTTATGCTTTAGGTTGCTCGAAATTTGTGGCAAAGTGTTATATTGGAGCGTTCTTGTGGATTGCAGTAGAGGCCCGACAACGGGCACAATGCCAGCCCAGCATCACGTGGTCAAGATGCAGCACGAGCAGCTCCAGGCCACCGCCCCCGACTCCACCAGCTCCTCGGCCGAGACTGAGGATCAGGTGTGTTACCAACCCGCTCTATTCGAACTAACTCTTAGTCATCACTGTGTTGGTTTATGTTCTGAAATTTAGGCGAGACTGAGGAACAGGTGTGTTGACAACTCGCTCTATTCCCACTAACTCTACTCATCACTGTGTTGGTTTATGTTCTGAAATTTAGGCGAGACTGAGGAACGGGTGTGTTACCAACTTGCTCTGTTTTAACCTTTACCATTCTTTGCACTGTTTTATATTCTGAAGTTTAAGCGAGGCTGAAGCATAAGTGTGTTACTAACTTGCTCTACTTTATCTCACTCTCACTCATTATTGTGTAGGTTTTTGTCTTGAAGTTGTAATTTTTAAATCCATTTGCATCTTCTTAGCGTAGCTAATGTTTCTTCAAGGGTGATTGTTGAATGGGTTCTTGTTTTGTTTAACTATCTGTAATTAATGCTGTCATTCATCGCCAATTTGAGAGAGAGTCGGTTTGTTTGTCAAATTTATTACAGTAAAATTGACAAGTTTTGTAACATTCTTTGAAGAGGCACCATCACTATCTCCTTAGAAAAGGTCAGCTGTCATTTTATTCAGTTCCACTTCGCTCCATTTTTTGTATTGTTTGCCAAGAAAAGGGGAAAAAATGAGTAGCCATTGTACCGAATTACGGTGAGAATCGAGTCAGTAAGTTGCATTAGTATCTGAAAAAAAAATTCGTACCATTCATTGTGCTTGCTGTCGAAACATTCGTAGCTTTTGAAGCAACATGCTCTTCTTGCATTTCACAGGAAAAAGGCGCTCGCTACTTACCTGGGCATCAGGCAAAGTGCGACAACTGCGGCCTTTTGAGTGACGATTTGAACAAGTGCATGCGCTGCCTAAAGCCAATCCTGAGGACAGCGCGGGTGTTCCCTACCAACGCAAGCATGGTCACTTCATCTGCATCTCAGCAGCAGCAGCAGACGCAACAACTCTACGTGTCGGGATCACATCTCATCAAGCAGGTAACTCCTCCTTGTCTTGCTGTGCGGCTTATTATTCACTCAACTCTCAACATCACTTGAGCAGCTCAGCATTATTATATGGTGAGAGATGTAATTGAGGTGTTCTTCGCTTTCAATTTCGTCAGGTAAGTGAAATTCAGGTTGCGCAAATTATGCCTCCAAGCTCTCTATGATCACGTCTTATTCAAGTATGAATACTGTTTTTGTGAGAGATTATGATAGGTTTAGGTTCTTGTATGGAAAGCATCATTAAGGAAAGAGATCCCCTCAGAGAGATACAACTAATGTATCTGTGGTAATTAGCGCTCCCAAGAGGAAAAAGCTGAGTTGGATAGGCCTTCTTTTTGTTGAAATAATTTTTTTTTGTTTGTTTGTTAAGGAAGGACCATATTTTTTCGGTTCACTGCTGTCCTGTTTTTCAGCACCTCTGACTTTCTTCTTCAACTTTTGTCTTGTTTCATAACCTTTGTTATTATCTTACTGTTTCTATGCGCACGGGATTCTTTGCGGGAACACCCTTTGTGCATAGATTCCACGTTCCCTAAACTCCATACTAAATGGTGCCTTCATCCTTTTCTCTTTGAACATCTTTGTTGTGGTAAAAGGAGGCTAAAACTAATTTATAATCAATCAATTAATAAGCAAAGATATAATATAAATGTCACTCGGCATTAAATGGTAATGATGACAGTATTAGGAATGCCTCCACACTCCATTTACCAATGTATCGAAGAAGGAAGACAATCAAAGAGAAGGGTTTCCACTGTAATAAGAAGGCGATCAAAGAGAAATTCTGTTCCCACCATAAAACTAATTTTTTTTAAATAAATGAGTTTTCCAAAATAGAGATTCAGTTACATTCATCATCTTTTATTTGTTGATAGGGTTCATAAGAAATTTATTTCCTTATTTTAGTACATGTAGTATTGTATGTGTTAGACGAGTTCACACTTCCAAACACAGTTTAACCTTAATGACTCAATTTTTGCTGAAAATTTTTGTGTTTTGAGCATGCCCATATAACCAGGAATTGATGTTGCATACCTGTTACTATATAGCTTATTGGCCTGCGCTGCAGGAGTTCTACAGCAAAACAGGCGGGGGCAGAAGGAACGACAAGGCCGGGGGTAGCAGCTACAACCAGCGCAACTGCGGCAACAAGCCGCCCCATAGGGGCAGAGGTCGTGGTCGCACCAGGGCCTATGATGAACCAGGTCAGTAGATCGAAACTTAGATCGTTTGAGGCAGTGGTACTCAACCTTGTTCGAGGTACTCAACCCCACAAGTTCCATGCATGCATTCATGGAACCCTTTGTAATTGCAAAAATAAAATGTGCGTTTTATCCTTCAATTCAAAACATATGTATGTAACCATATACTGTATTGATGAGGTGAACCAAACCACCAAACCCAGGTCAAGAACTGCTGGTTTAAGGTGTTTTCATGAAGAAAGTCGATCTGAAAGGAAGCAAAGGGATGATATTTGCTGTGTCGTAGATCCCCAATGTAGGCCATATAAGTTCTCATGTAGAAAACTAATATAAAAGGAAACAAATAGATGCCATTCGTTGGATAGCATATCGCAACTTAGATCGTTGAAGGTTTTTTGACACAGAAAGCTGATTTAAAGGGAAACAAAGGGTTGTCATTTGTTGGATGGTAGACCTTGTCGTGGGTTGCATGCGCGTTTCTTGTTGAGAACAGATCTAAAATGAACCTAAGAGAACATAAATATACGATTTACTTGGTTTGACTTCTTCATCTGTGAAGTAATGGTAGTTCAGCTCGCAAGCAAATTTACTTCTAATGTGTAGTTATCCAAACTCTTCTACATTATATACGAAAAGTTGCAGTGAATAACTGCTAAGTTAGTCGCGAGTGGTCACATCGATTTCCATCACAAAACATTTCAATTCCAAGGATCGAGTGCTGGATGTGCATTAATATGGGCGACATTTGCCTTGGTGTGCAGAAATCTTGACACTAACGTCAGATGAAGACTATAGAAGCGGCGAAAAATTGCACTGAATAGCTGCTAAGTTAGTCGCGAGTGATCACATCAAAGTTTCCTCACCCAACACACCAATTCCAGTGATTGAGTGCTGGATGTGCATTAATGTGGCCCACGTTTGCATTGGTGCGCAGAGATCCTGACACTATCGTCAGACGAAGACGAGGGGAGCGCCAGCAGCGACGGCAGCGCGAGTGCGGCCAAGAGCGGCAAGGGAGGGCAGGCAGGCAGCGCCCTGCAGCAGGGCCGAGTGCCGCCTGGCCTGGACAACTTCCAGGTCAAGATGGACCACATCGCCGCTGAGAAGGAGCCCGTGCTCCCGCCCCCCGCACCTCAGCCCTCAGGTCAGTTGCTTATGGCGAATTTGCTTGAGGGAGTCATTGCGTTGCTCTGACCACCTGTTGCTTTTATCATTATGTTTCTTGGTTGAAGACTTTCTAGCCGCTGCAAAGGCGATCTCAAGCGAATGAAGTGGCTTTTAGTATGGAGTGAAGAAAGCGGGGAATCAATGCTCGAGGTGTACTTCCACACAGGGGACCCTGCGCTTCGAAATAGGTAAGAAAGGAAGAGGAAGATTTTGAGGGGAATACTTTTCATGAAGGAGAACTGTTTTATGCAAACTTCGCTCCGACTTCGTGCCTCGTCAGAAAAATAGATGGAGAATGCAGTAGAAGCTCTAATTGTTTTTTTTTTTAAACGTCGAAGTTAATAATAACGATGCCATGATAATTGTTAGTCATGAATAGTTGATGCAATACTTAGCTTTAGTTCCACAAAAAGACAATTTCAGTGTTTTTGGATTTAGTTGGAAGAGCATTTGGCTTTCCGCCAAACATCGTGTAGCATTCATGATAGAGTGGAACGAGTCATGTAGCTGCTGCATAGAACTGGTCATCGTCAGTTACTGAACAACCTGATGACTGCTGGAATACTAGAGCCCAATAAAGAGACTAGACGACTTGTGTTTGGTTAAAACGTAGTGGAGCCAGAAATTAAACGAACGTCTGTTGGAGACATGGAGCTCGATGTGATAGGTATGGGGTTAAGCGGTAGAGGTACTGATACAAATTGATAGCTCCTAAACGCACTAGAGTGTTATGTGGTGACTAAGAAGGAAATACTCCGTGTCGGCTACTCCGTTTCCTTTGTAATGTTGTAACGATGCTAACAGGAATCGATTGAAGATGAGGTAGTGAATTCCAAAGTATGTGTGAAAGTTTTAAGCCATCTATGTGGGGAGGGCACGTCAATGTGCATTTTCAATTTTTGGAAAATTGTCGTTGACATCTATATGTTGTTAAACCACTGTTGACTTCTGTGCATTATCAGATTTATTTTGTATTATTCCTTTTTTGAGGATATTTCTTGAAAATTGTAGCAAAATGAGGTACTTTGGCAAATGAGAAATTTTCCTAGTGGTACACCTCAGTACGTAGTCAACGTGTTAACTATACGCGAGGGGCTATGCTGCACAGCATTAGCACATTTTAGAGCCTATTCTAAGCAGGGAAGATGAGTGAATCAACAGGATGACTAGTTTTGAATGGTCAGGTTTTGCCTGAAGTGATCTCGGGAAAGTTTAAACGATTTTCCCACCTAACTTGGGAAGGTTCACACGAGGTTAGGTCTAGTGCATTCAGTTAATAGTATTTTGAAAATATGCATCTTTTTCTTTGGTATTTGTCTGGTGTTTGTATCAATTAACGTAAGTTTCTAAATCTTTCAATGATGCACCGTAAATCCCTCAGCTAGCGTCGGCTCTAGACTTGAATTAGTTTGGTTTGGGGACTAGCGTCCTCACCAGGAATACTGTAAGATTGCCTCAGTTATAGACAGGCAGCCGGGACTTCTACCTTTCGTTCACACGTAGCTTCTTTCACTTTTGTGCCTTCTTCGTTATATCCTCTTGGTCTTGCCTTCATCTTCCTTCCTAACCGGATGTTTCTTGGCGTAGTGTACGTTATCGAGACGCTGAGTGCATAGATTCCGCGTTTTCTACTACCTATTCTAAATGGCCAGTTCAATTCGCCCTTTTGATGAGGCTAGAGAGTCTTAAAATAACTAAAATAATAATAACACCCCCAATTACTCATATGAAATTCAATGCGCGCTCCTAATATTGAGTTAGGCAAAAAGTTCGTTCGTTTTTTGAGTGCACACCCCCTCAGGGGGATTCAACTATCATATCTATGGGAATTAGAAATCCCAGGGGGAAAATGTGAGGGCCCGATCTGAGAGTTAGGTAGGCCTTCTTTTTGTTGAAATAAAATGTTTTTTGCAATGTTAAGGACCACCTTTTTCGGTTCACTGCTGTCCTGTTTTTCAGCACCTCTGACTTTCTTCTTCAACTTTATCTCATTTCATGAACTTCTTTCTCAACTTACTGTTTCTATGCCCCTTCTACATAGATTCCTCATTCCCTTATCTCCATGCTAAATGGTGCCTTACTCTTTCCTCTCCTATACGCTCTTTTCTGTAGCGGTTAGGGAGGCTTAAACTAACTTATAATCTTAATCTTTTTGCATGTCATCTCTCCGACCTTCTAAATATCGTTTTTAAATTTTTATTATCCAAATCCTGTATTCGGTACATCGAGCGTCTGTACGTCAGTGTGTAATAAGCCTCCAAGTGGAGAAGTTCTTTCACTTTTGCTTGCGTTTGAGCTCACGAAATGGTGGACCAAGCAGAGCACAGCCGATATCTAATGCTTTTACACTTCAGTTAAATAAAAAAGCAACAAAAACTACCTCATGCACATGACATACATTTCTGCAAGTTTCTGTTGCTTTCTTTCCTTTTCTAAAATTAGAAAGCATTAGATGTCGATAGTGCTCTGTTTGGTCCACCATTTCAAGAGCACGAATGCAAGCAATGATGATAAAACTTCTCTACTTGGGAGCATGCTCTGATGTAAATATGCTCGCTGTACCGAATACAGGATTTCGAGTACAGTATTCTACTACCGATAATGACCGTAGTGTGTTTATTTATGTTTCGTTTCACGCTCTTAGGAATAGATAGGAAGAAATTAGCCCTGGCGGTCTTTGTTTTAGTTCACTGGTAAATTTATACTTATTTTCGCCGTACAAGTACACTATAATGAGTCACTGTCAATAAAATTAGGTAGATCCAGAGCCTTATATACTCGAGTCCGTATCGTGGATACGGAGTTCGTCGGGGTATTGCATATGACAATATACAAACACAAGCTCGCAGTTGCTTTCAGTAATGCTGAATTTCTGTATATAGGATATGACACGAATGACTTTAGCTACTTCTATTGCGACTTAAAAATACTGGATTCTAAATATTCATTAATGTCACAAGAAAAATAAGTTACCTTTGAAATAAGCATTAGTTAGAACATAAAAACGATCTTTCGATGGTCGAAAAGATGACCTCCAGAAAACACGAACCGTTTTCCAACCCAATGCTTTCTAACCTCTCCCAGCTTAATGTAGCGTAATCGTAAATTTTCTGTTAACCTAGCAACAGTTGACCGGATGGTAACTTAAAGTTAGACTGTTTCTTGCCCGGTGATTTGCGAAACTATGGGGGAAAAACAACTAAACAATAGTTTTTTTTCAGTGACGATCGCCCAATAAAAGGAAACAGAGAAAATATAGAGATATCCGAAGCTATGCCACTGTGAATTTTTAATGAGATTAGTTTACTCTAAAAAATAATTAGAAGTTAACCAATTTTTAAGTTTCAGTGTGTTTCATACTTGCACGTTAACACGCTGGTACCCACGTACTATTACTTTGTGTCATTCTTTTATTAATTCCTGAGGTATTCATTTGTTCTTGCTTATTAAATTAGTCCGTATAATTTATGCGATTATCAAACTTACTTCATCGCATCGAGTATATTCCATCTTCGTTCCATCAAATCGCCGTGTGCGATAAACATCTGTGATGTGCCTAATTACGTCGTTGTAGCTTAACAAATGGCAACGTAAGTTCTTTTAAAGTCAACTTATGTTAGGTAATTATGAGATTTTCACGGTTTTAATTCGTTAGGATTAATATGGTTGGTGTACGATAAATAAGTTAAATTACGTGAGGTGACGTTAGGGATCGAGTTCCAAGCCTTAATAACAACTGTGAAGAAACGAAAGTGTGGTCTGGTTTTATTATAGAGAGGTAGTCTGAATTTACTTCAGTTTCTTATTTAATAATGTCACTATGATATATTCCGAACTGAAATGCCGTCTTAGAATCTCTTTGATGTATAAGTTCATTTTTATTAATGATCATGCTGGCCAATTTTAGAAGATACTAATTTCCAAGACTCAATAATCGTCATCATTCAATGTTTTGTTTATTAAATTGTACTGGGAAACTGATTGAAATCTGAGCTTAAGTATTAATTTGTATTTGAATAAATCGTTCAGATGGGCATTTAATTTTGTGATTCGGGTAATTTGTTCTTAATAGTACAATATTTTTTCTCGATGTATTCTAAAATTTTGTAAAACCGTTGTAGGAATTATGCTCATTTAAAACGTGACGTTTGAATAGTGGCAGAGCTCTGATGAAAATCGAAATTGAAAAGTGCAAGAAACTGAATGGCGTAAGAATATACGTGCTATTGGTGCTGGTTAAGTAGACTTGATTTCAAATCAGACGTTGTAACATTTCCCAGTAGAAACGTTAAGATACTCGATGAAAAAAGAATAAAAAAATGAAATTTTACGTTATATGGTACGATTTGAAGACAAATAATGTAAAATCCAAAGGAAATTGCGGTGCACATAAGTTTTTTAAATAGTTTACCCTCCAAATCAAGGGAGGGTAGTTTTCTTTCGTAAGCCGGGGAAACATGGCGGGCACGTGGTTATCGTAAACGCATTGCCGACATCGCCATATTACTGTGTTCTGCGAGAGTGATCAGGTTAATTTGAGAGGTTCAATTTAACTTATCTAATCGTAAGCAAGTGCGCGTGAATACTTGTTTTGATTCTGTTTCGAAATGAAGAAAATACCGAAAAAAAGACTATTGAGAGGGTTCAAGAAGAGTAAATTTGATTTTGGAGCACCGAGGCCGCACTTGACATGGAGTAAGTCGTGAGCTCTACATGTAGCCATACATGAATAAATTCTTTGATGATGCGTTATGAATAAATTCATATTTGTGGTTACAGGTACATAATTTGCCAACATTCTTGTGATGAAGATTTAGATCTGTCAGCTGCTAAAGTGGCGTTGATCAGTAGTCTAATTTTTTTTATGTTTAATTTATGAATGATCAAAAATGCAAACCGGGTCTAAATATTTGAAGGCTAATAGAAACTTGCATACGTTACAAAGAACAGAAATTTGTGGTGTAGAAGAAAATGTTTTTCTAGTTTATGTTTTAGTTAAACTGATCTCCTTTGTGTGGTGAATTGTCCAAATTTTGAACTTGCTTGTTCAGTAGAAAGCTAATTTCATGCAGTTAATACTTCATGGCAGTGATGATATTAATATTTGATTTACCTTGCAGCATATATTTAGTGTTAATGATTCAATTTTGGTACCTGAAGACTTGTGTGAACAGGTTATTTGATATTGTTTCTTTCAATTTTTCATTATAGTTAAAATTGTTTTAGTCTGGATAATCAGCTTGGAAATTTTTGCAGCTGGAAAAAGTTTGTAGGTTTCGAACAATGAAAAGTAAATGTGATAGGAATATTGCTCATATACTATTTCTTTTAGATGAAATTTGGGTCAATATTGGGTTTAATGCGCTCACAGAAA
>JACJUY010007905.1:6046-18578 GCA_014220935.1 Platorchestia sp. MABIK
AAGTAGTGTGTGATGTAGCTAAGTAGTGTGTGATGTAGCTAATTAGTAAGTGATGTAGCTAAGTAGTGTGTGATGTAGCCAAGTAGTGTGTGATGTAGCTTAGCAGTGTGTAATGTAGCTAAGTAGTAAGTGATGTAGCTAAGCAGTATGTAATGTAGCTAAGTAGTAAGTGATGTAGCTAAGCAGTATGTAATGTAGCTAAGTAGTAAGTGATGTAGCTAAGCAGTATGTGATGTAGCCAGGTAGTGTGTGATGTAGCTAAGCAGCATGCGATGTAGCTAAGCAAAAACCGTTTGTTAACCAGACAAAGCCTAGTTCAAAGTACACACCGGATTTAACTCGCAGGCAGAGCCCAACTTCCGCCTCATAGAAACTCCTCTTTTCTTCCAAGTGTCTCTAGGAACGCCAAAAATTACGCACTCAAGTGAGCACTAAAAGAAGCGAAAACTTTCGCTCAAATGGACCCATTGACTTGCAGCGAGTCAGCCCCGTCGAAACTAGCTACCTTGAAACCGCAATGACGGCCACCTTCAATGGAGTCGCTGTAATTGGATAGAAAGTCGTCAATAGGATTACAGAGGTTGCACGTGAACCCAACTAAATAATGAGCGGCCGGAGACGCCTGCGGACGTCGCCCGTCTTTTGTTTTGGGCGCGAGCTTCTTTTGTCACGGCGCACCGAGCGCGCGCGCTCAATTTGGCGGGAACGTTGCCGCCATTGTTTCGGGGAGTTGCTGTTATGGGATGGGGAGACTCGAGGAAGCAACTCGGCACGCGTCAATCTATTTCACTTTGCTCGATGTGAAGGTAAATTGCAGCCTCTCGTAATGTCCGAGGCGAGGGAGGGTGGGAACTAGCTCTTTCGGAGAGTCATTGGCTAAAAAGACTGCGTGGTGCCTTAATAATCTCCCCTAAATGAAGAGATAAGGGCACAATAGAGGGGCTTTTTAGCGCATTCATCGATCCGGAGGTCGCCCTTCCGTGTAGCGTCGTCAGTAATTGTGCTCTCAGAGGTGCATCTTCGTCGCCTGCTCTGAATAAATGTTGTTAGTGAACGCTGATGTCAGTATTGGGCTGGGTGATGAACAGGGCTTAGCCTACGGAAAGTATTGGGCTGGGTGATGGACATGTCTAAGCCTAAAGAGAGTAATAGCCCGGCTGATGAACATGTCTAAGCCTAAAGAGAGTAATAGCCTTGCTGATGGGCATGTCTAAGCCTAAAGAGAGTAATAGCCTGGCTGATGGACACAAGGCTAAGTCTAAAGAGAGCAATAGCCTGGCTGATGGACATGTTTAAGCCTAAAGAGAGTAATAGCCTGGCTGATGGACATGTTTAAGCCTAAAAAGAGTAATAGCCTGGCTGATGGACATGGCTAAGCCTAAAGAGAGTAATAGCCGGGCTGATGGACATGTCTAAGCCTAAAGGAAGTATAAGGCTGGCTGATGGATGTGGCTTAGGGAGAAGAACGTTTTCAGTTGGGTGATGAGCCCATGGCTTAGCCGAAATAAGGTATTGGGCTGGAGGATAAACACAGGTACATGTACGTAAAGTTTTAGGCTGGCTGATGGACATGGCTCAGCCTAAATAAAGTGTTGGGCTGGTTCATGGACACAAGGCTAAGTCTAAAGAGAGCAATAGCCTGGCTGATGGACATGGCTCAGCCTAAGGAGAGTATTGGGCTGGCTGATGAACATGACTTAGCCTAAAGAAAGTATATTAGGCTGGTGGTGAACATAGCTTAGCCTAAAGAAAGTATTAGGGGGGTGGTAAGATGGCTAAGTCTAGGTAAAGTATTAGGCTGGCTGATGAACACGACCCAGCTAAAGAAAAGTATTATGACCCAACATTAGTAAAAATAATAGTCTATGTACTGAACGTGATTTTATATGACATTACCTACAACTGAATATTAGATTAAATCTTAAGCATGATGAGTGCAAATAAAAATTGACTTCATTCGAAATTTTATGTTGAGTTACAATAAATTCAGGTAGGGTTAAGTACTTTACAAAATATAATTACAAAATTAAACTGCTAAATCCATTCGTCTTCATGAGCCTTTTAATTTGCGGATTAAGAGCTTTAATCCACAAATTACTAATTCAAACAACAGCTCCTTCCTCCTTAGTGACACAGAGCGTTCCTTTTCAAATTTAATGTTTATTGAGTGTTCTTTTGAACTTTTTGGTTCAAGAACTTACCAACTGTAAAGTTGGTTACCTATGTTATTCATTTTATATATTGTACTCATATTGTATTATAAATTAAACTCATATTGTATTCGCATTATATATTATACCTATGCTATTCAAAATATATATTGTACTCATTATATATTATTTATTGCACTCATTTGTATTCAAATTATTTGTCATACCTATGTTTTTCATATTATATATTGTACTCATCTTGTATTCATATTATATATATTATATCTATGTTTTTCATATTATATATTGTACTAGTCCAAATATTCTGGTAATACTCCTACAAAACTGGATATGACAAGTACTCTATATTCAAAGAATAATGCATGCATGGTTACCATCAAGAATTGTATCATTACATCAACAATTGTATCATTACTAAAGCAAGAAGCACTAGCATATGACCATCATTATACTTAGGTGGTTAATTTAGGGTAGACATCAAGGGAATAATAAAAATTGGTCCTGAAAATGAAATAAAACTCGGTTCTGAAAATGAAATAAAACTTGGTTTTGAAAATGAAATAAAACTTGGTTTTGAAAATGAAATAAAACTCGGTTCTGAAAATGAAATAAAACTTGGTTTTGAAAATGAAATAAAACTCGGTTCTGAAAATGAAATAAAACTTGGTTCTGAAAATGAAATAAAACTTGGTTCTGAAAATGAAATAAAACTTGGTTCTGAAAATGATATAAAACTTGGTTCTGAAAATGAAATAAAATTTGGTCTTGAAAATGAAATAAAACTTGGTCCTGAAAATGAAATAAAACTTGGTCCTGAAAATGAAATAAAACTTGGTCCTGAAAATGAAATAAAACTTGGTTCTGGAAATGAAATAAAACTTGGTTCTGAAAATGTAATTAAACTTGGTTCTGAAAATTATGTAGAACTTGGTTCTGAAAATGAAATAAAACTTAGTTCTGAAAATGAAATAGAACTTGGTTCTGAAAATGAAATAAAAATTGATTTCGAAAATAATGTATGTTTATTGCGGTGCTGTTGTTTGGTGATGCTGAAACAAGCGACGGGACTTAAGATCAATTGGGACTTAAATCAGGAGAAGCGAGAGGACAACTCTTAGTAACGGACAAAACGCAAAATGAGAATGTCAGGGAAAAGAAAATAAACCCTACCAGTCCATTTGAATTTCTTTAAGTTAAACTTTAGAGTGCAGTAAGGAACAAAATATGCTCTGAATGAATTCATGCTAGGTAAGGTAAATGTGTTGACTATAAATGTGTAATAAGACGAGAAAATTTGGCCTATGAAATGCATTTGAATTTAAGCAAAATGAATAAAATGGGTTCGATTGAATCCAAAACTCAAATCAAATCTTTAAGCAAGAAATTCAAATGAGCAACTGAACGAAAATTTTATTACAAAATGGTTTTCAAATTTAGCGTACTAAAAAAATTCAATTTTGAGTATAAAAAATCAATCATTTCCAAAAATACGAGAACCAACGTACCAAAAAAGTATTTATTCAGCGTAAAGTAAATTTAAATTATAATATAAGTAAATAAAATAAAGTATGAGCGCACACACGTACATACACACACATTTAGCACAAACCAAAATAACACACACATGTAGCTCACACACACACACACACACACACACACGAGACCCAAAATACACCCCAAACTACACGCCCTGCGGAGTATAAGCGGCAACTTCACACGTCCTGCCTGCATTCATACATTGATGTATTCATACATTCACACATTGATGCAGCTAACACAGCACACAATGGCGGTCTGGTCAAGACCATTCAGTCAGTCATATGCAGCCTGACCAGCTGTATTAACACCACACACACAGCCCACACAACGCCCTGTGTAATACACAGGGGCCACCCATGCTGTGTAACGGCTGTGTGGAGGTGGTCTGTGTGATGCTTGTTTTGTGTGAGTTAAGCGTGTGTAGAGGTGATGTGTGTTTTGTGTGTGGGCGAAATGTGTGTTTTGCGTACTGTGTGTGTTGATTTGATGTGTTTTTTGAGTGTACAACATGCGTAGATGTGATGTGTGTTTTGTATGGGTATAACATGTGTAGAAAAACTTTGTGTTTTGCGTGTGTGCAAAATGTGTGTTTGACGTACAGTATGTGTTGATTTGATGTGTTTTTGAACGTACAGGATGTGTAGATGTGACGTTTGTTTTGTGTGTGTGTGTGTGTGCAGCGTAAGTAGAGATGGTGTGTGTTTTGTGTATGTGCGCAGAATGTGTGTGTAGATGCTAATTGTGTTGTGTTGTGTGTGCAGAATGTGTAGAGGTTATATTTATGAGCCTTGGTCATTACGCTCAAAGTTTCCAGAAAATACCCAAACTTGGGATTTTGGCAAAAAAAATGCCAAGATTCTCGTGAACCTCGAGAGCAATGTTACGGAAATCCTTTTTTTATGAGCAACAAATATAAGTTCGTGATATTTTAATGGGATGCAAACGCTTGAGGTTGTGATTATTCAACGCGTTATTAACTGTTGAATAATTGTGTACAATTTTGTTCCTATGATACTTGCGTAAAATAAATGTCATATATTGGATTTTGTGTTTGTGTAATCTATGTTGTATTTTTGTAAATCGTGTAGCATTTGTTTGATTTGCATAGAATTTCGGCAATTTACATTTATTTTTTTTTTCTTTGTGCCAGTAATGTAATTTGTTTGTCTTGGTATCATTATGTAATTTGTACTGTACTTGTGAAATTTATTTCGGTAATTTAATTTTCGGTAATTTCGTCAAATTCAAATTCAAATTTCATCAAATTTCGGTAATTTATACTGATTTTTAATTTGTGTATGTGTTATTGTGCAATTTGTATTGTATTTGTGCAATTTGTATTGTATTTGTGTAATTTGTATTGTATTTGTGTAATTTGTATTGTATTTGTGTAATTTGTATTCCATATGAATCACTTGCTTTTTAATTCTTCGAATTCTTTAGTTCTTCAGTTCGTAAACCCAAATTTTATTTGTATATTTTCAGTTGAATTTTAATTTAACATATGTGCGTTATGTAATTCAATTTAGATGAATTATAGTTGTGTTGTGTCTATTGTTGCGCGTCATGTGCATACATGGTCGGCACTTCACATGGCATGGATTTAAAACTCAAATTTACTCAAGTGTACTCACCACTTTATTTTTTACGTTTTTTCGGAAAAAGCGAACGGGAAAAGTCAGTAAAGTGTCTTGGTGGCTGAAGCCTTAAATGCAAGCTTAATTTTCCTATTTTTTATTTACTTTTACAAACTTTAATTAACTTTTACTAACTTTCACTAACTTTTGCTAACTTTTACTAACGTTTACCAACGTTTACCAACTTTTTCGATCTTTTACTAACTTTTATTAACTTTTACTAACTTTCCCCTACGTTTACCAACGTTTTACAATTCTTAATGATTTTACTACCTTATACCAACTTTTACTAATTTCAATTACTGTTACTAACTTTTGCTATTTTTTCCTGTTTTTAATAACTTTTACTAATTTCAGTTACTGTTACTAACTTTTTCTAACTTCTACTTATATTTACTAGTTTTAATAACTTTTACTAACTTTTAATAATCTGTCTCTCCCTAATATCATGTTCACTTGTGCATTCATGCAAGAAAAATAATTCGTTCAAGAGTTGCTCTAACTTCGCTGCAGAAGCGTTGCAGGAATTGCGTCTCTTATAAGAACTGAGTTAATAGGAACTGCTCGTTGTGTCTTTCACTTCTAAATTTATCTGTGATCTAAGTTCAAAATATGAACCAAGTCACAACTGACAACTTAGACCACGTCAAAACTGTCTATTCAAACCAAGGCACAATTGACGATTTACACTAAGTTGAGTCAATGGCCAAATCAATTCCAAGTCTCAACGAACAATTTGAACCACGTCAAAATTGACAATTTGAACCAAATCACATCTGAAAATTTGAACCATATCTCAACTAATAATTAAAACCAAGTCTCAATTGATAATTTAAATTAAGTTGCAACTGGCTATTTGAACCAAGTCACAATGAATAATTATGTCACAAAACACAAAACTTACAAAACAACCAACAAATTCCCACTCCAACATAGACACCAACACTCTCGACACCAACACTCTCGACACCAACACTCTCGACACCAACACTCTCGACACCAACACTCTCGACACCAACACTCTCGACACCAACACACACCCTAATATCGACAAACCCGCAGCTGCGGGACTATTTTTTCGAGAAGTGTCAAACGTATTGTGGGGCGGCGATACGGGGCGGCGATAAGCCCCTTTAAACTGTGCACACAAAGACGCAGTTAATTAAGAAGAGCGGTTACAAGTCTTGTTTGCGTGAACAACCGCTCGTCCGGATCGGTGATTCTGTTTTAAATCCGGTATCGAAAGCCGGATTACAGAGCAATCACGCCTTCGTTAATCCGGAAGCCGACTTTCCGAGAGCGTGTGGTTATTGACCGTGATTTAGTCCGGATATTGAGGAATTACGTCACCTCGCGTTGGACGTGATTTAATGTTCAATTTCACTTAACGTTCAGTGGTATTTAACGTTTAACGACACCTTCAGTTTGGCGTCATTTAAGGTTTATATCTCCTATAGTTCAACGTCATTTAATGTTGAAATCCCCTGAAAATTAATGTCAATTTACGCTTAATATCATCTATCAATTGAAGGAATTTAATTTTTAATATCATTTATAGTATAACGTCATTTGTCGTTTAATAAATCTATCAATTTACGTCATTTAACATTCAATTAACAATCAACATAAATAAATGTTCAGGCCACTTAAGGATTAATAAAACTAGTATCAATTACAACGAAGCATTTAACATCATCTACCATTTAATAACTATAGTTTTGCGTCACGTGACGTTTATTTTCGGACGTTGGTGCTCCTCAACGCCTGTGACGTCATATGACGTGCACTTATGTGACGTGTCATATGGACTTTACTTTAAAGTCATATGACGTGTGCTTTGATCTCCTATATATATTCACATAGTGTTCCTATTTATGGCCCTTTGTGACCTAGATATGGTCATGTGTGCGTCTATATATGGTTATGCGTGTCTTTATATACGGCCAAGTGTGTACCTGTATATGGCCATGCATGCACTTACATATGATCAAGCAATATGGTATGTATGGTATACAGGTGAATATATGGCAATATATACACCTGCATATATAGACATATACAGTATATATGATCATGTACATAACCTTTCTTCGGTTCGCAGTCTGAGATGTTAAAGAAAGAAATAGCTGCTGTTTTTCCGAAATATCTTGATGATGTGAATTTTAAAATTGCACTGGTGAATAACCTTAAAATATCATTTGTTTTTAATTATGAAAACAAGCTTCCTGCCGGAATGCAAGCTACTCTGGTTTATAAGTTTAGTTGTGCGCGCGGTGCATCAGAGTACAGTGGATGTACATCTCGTACTCTTCGCATTCGAGTTTGCGAGCATTTTGATAGGAGCTTCAGAACAAGTTCAATTTTGTCAAAGCCTCCATTTTCCGCCTTTCAAGATCATTCTGACGAGTGCAATAACGTAATTTCTATCAATCAAATTTTCGGTGTGGGGAAACCCACAGTTTTATACAGATATGCGGATTCTAGAGTTACATTTATCTAGACTTAACATTTATAAACATAAGCCGGTTTTAACCAACACGCTTAGTTCATCTCTTCTAACCATGATAGATAATCAGAATTAACGTAATGTTATAACTTTTTTTCTGATTTTTCATTCGAAAATAGTTTATTTTTACTTTGTACCGTTCCAGAATTATTGCAACTCAGGATGGTCTGTGGCCAAAACATTTGGAAATAAGGTTTTATTCGAATACATACCTTAGTGATTAAAGTAGCTTATCTCGCTCTTTTATTTTTAAGTGCGTTAAGTGTTGGTACGTGCGCCAATACATATATTGGCGCACATACATAGGCCTACTGTTGGCCGGTCAAATGAGTTTGTAACCCCACACCCCCCGCAGCGTGCTATTAAAGGGAAGGGGGGAGGGAGTGGTGGGGGGATGATGGGAGGGGAAATGGGGGGAGGGGTTGGTAGACGTTAGACATCGGGAAACGGTGGAGAAGCGATCGATGTGTGAAAATTTTATGAGTTACTTCGAGCCTCCTGTCTTAATGCTGTCTTAATACTGTCATAATGATGTCATAATGCTGTCATAACGCTGCCATAATACTTTTAAAATGCGGTCATAATGCGGTCATAATGATGTCATAACGCTGTTATAATACTTTCATAATGATAACATACTGTTGTCATAGTGCTGTTCCTAATACAGTCTTAATGCGGTCATAATGCTACCATATAGTTGTTACATTGATATAATAATGCTGTCATAAAACAGCCTAATGGGGCCATAATGCTGTGAAAAAAACTGTCATTGGGCTTTCATAATGTTGCAATGCTCTCACATACCTGTCATAACGCTATCATAATGCTGTCATAATGTTGTCAAAATGCTGTCATAATAGAGTCTTAATGCGGTCATAATGCTGTCATAACGCTCTCGTAATTCTGTCATAATGCTGTCATACTGATATTATGATACTTTAATACTGTCATAATGCTGAATCCTCCTGATGCTGCACATGTAAATCAATGACAGATAAGTATGTCGAAATGTAAAGGCCTTTACGAAACGTACAGGTCTTAAATTGCATTTAAGTCGTCTTTGCTGTACAGCTGGTAGCGTATGTTTAACTAGGTGAACTGAGCTACCCTCAGAGCTACATCAAGTTTGGGTTTACAGAGTTTATGACTCTTCTATAAATTAGCTCTTAAAGCGCTGCCAATGTCCAAACTTAATTTTCTAAAGAAACCCAAACTAAAAACAGCGCGTAGCATAGCCCAGGTATCTACATACGGCTTGCATCGCTCAAAAAGTCAGGCCCCACGACGACTTGTATCTCTTATAAAATCTTCCTGTCCCAGGTATCTCACATACGATTTACAGCTCTCAAAAAATGAGGCCCCAGGTATCTCAAATACGACTAGGTTCCTCAAATACGACTTATAATACTCAAAAAATAGGGCCCCAGAGATGTCAGATACGACTTACATCACTTCAAAAAGTTAGGCCCCACGACGACTCATATCGTTAATAAAATCCTCCTGCCCCAGGTATCTCAAATACGACTATGTACCTCAAATACGACTTCCATCATTTAAAAAATAGGGCCCCAGGTATCTCAGAAACGACTTACGGCACTTAAAAATCCCACGAAAACTTATACTCGTATCTCTTATAAATCGTTCTGCCCCAGGTATCTCAGATACGACTTCCACCGCTCAAAAAATATAGTCTCAGGTATCTCAGATACGACTTCCACCGATCAAAAAAATATAGTCTCAGGTATCTCAGATACGACTTCCACCGCTCAAAAAATATAGTCTCAGGTATCTCAGCATACGACTTCCACCGCTCAAAAAATATAGTCTCAGGTATCTCAGATACGACTTCCACCACTCAAAAAATATCGCCCCAGGTATCTCAGATACGACCAGGTACCTCAAATAGGACTGCTAGGCTCAAAAAATGGAGCTGCGGGTGCGCGTTTTGGCATGAGAGGCTGTACACACAGAGGCCGGTCGCAGGCTGAAGAGCGGACTTGGATGGCCCTCCAGTGCGGATGATCCGCGTAATGAGATGCTCGGACACGGCCGACTTGTGTCAATATCTGCGCCTGCGGGAGCTCTCTCGCGCCTCCGCCATGGGAACCGCCGTGCTCGCTGCTGGTGTCGTGTGGGTGCTGTGAGCGTTGTGACGGCCTCATATGAGCGTTATGGGAGCATTATGTTGGCGTGATATGAGCGTTATGGGAGCATTGTGATGGCGTGATATGAGCGTTATGGGAGCATTGTGATGACGTGATATGAGCGTTATGGGAGCATTATGATGGCGTGATATGAGCGTTATGGGAGCATTATGATGGTGTGATATGAGCGTTATGGGAGCATTATGATGGCGTTATATGAGCGTTATGGGAGCATTATGATGGCGTGATATGAGCGTTATGGGAGCATTATGATGGCGTGATATGAGCGTTATGGGAGCATTATGATGGCGTTATATGAGCGTTATGGGAGCATTATGATGGCGTGATATGAGCGTTATGGGAGCATTATGACGGCCTCATTTGAGCATTATTGGAGCATTATGACGGCCTCATTTGAGCATTATTGGAGCATTATGACGGCCTCATATGAGCATTATGACGGCCTCATTTGAGCATTATTGGAGCATTATGACGGCCTCATATGAGCATTATGATGGCCTCATTTGAGCATTATGACGGCCTCACATGAGCGTTATGACGGCCTCATTTGAGCATTATGGGAGCATTATGACGGCCTGACATGAGCGTTAAGCAAGAGCAATTAGTTCAGCATTGGAGCTAAAATCTCAAAACAGGTTTTAAGCAACTTAAATTTTCTTTGTGAGACTGACTATCTTTAAAGTTCATGCCTTCTAAAGTTTCCCGTCTCAAGACTTAGTGTTATTTTACAGGTTCTCAGGGATTAGCATTTGTCAGGTTTTCAGGGTTTAAAAATATTCAGGTTTTCAGGGTTTTAATTTTTTAGGCTTTTAGAGTTTAAAGTTTTTCGCGTATTCAAGTTATTGAATTTTCATGTTTCCTATTTATAAAAATGTTCAAATTATATAAATTTATTCCAATTTATGAAAATAAAATATAAAAATTTTGGGTTACCAGAGCATTAGATGGTTTTATTTTCCAGGGTATAATCCGTCCCCACACCGTATTCCAGACATAGCGCACACCAAATCACATAAAAGAAATCAATATACCAGTATGCTTGCGTACAAGGTCCTGCTACATATACAGTACATAAGCACCGATTTTTTACAACATTTTTCTCGTTAATAAAAGACACATTTTCGTTCATTGTCTTATACTTATGAACTTTTCAGGGTAAAATTAGTTCAATCTTCATTTGGAATGAGACAAGCGCGATTTACTAGTTATTGTTACTAGCTTGGTGTCCCTAGTTATTGTTTGTAACCTATGTAATTTTTAAATTTTCCATTAGTATAAAACTTTTATTGAAGAAAAAAATTAAAGTGATTTTCCTCAGTTTTTTCGTGTATATCAATAACTTGTATAAATAACTAATTGATTTTACGAAGCCAGTGAAACAGAACAACTAATGAACCAGTTTTAAGAGCTATCAATTAATTATTTATTTTATTTTAAAACTCATTTTATTCAATTTTAATATGAGTTGTAACAAGTTCATTAAATCACGTGACCTCTCACAAACGCCAAAAAAAGGTTATATTTATTCAACTTTTTGGAAAAAAAATCCGCATTTTTCACTCAAAAATTTTACGGAAAAAAAAGTTGATGAGAGATTATACGGATAATGTATTTATATTTGGTAAAAAGGATCTAGAATTACCTTTTAAATTTTATTTAGAGAAAATTGAGTTGGCTTCAAAATTGATCGAAGTATTCTACAAAATTTTTTTTTTCGAGTTTTATGACGTAAAACTGTAAACATAACTGGCATGCCAATTAAACATGTGTAATTTGCTACATGTAAGATGTGCGGCTACAAGTTCTTTTTCCATGCACGGTATTTTTTTCTATTTTGACCGGTGTAAAACAACATGAAAATTATTAGGACGTATTATTTTAAGTCTCAAATTATTATCCTAAAGCTGAAAAATTTCCTTTTTCACCTATAATTTTCAGCTAAAAATCAACTTTTTCAAAAAGATGTCTCCAAAGAACATTTTTTGGCCGTTTTTAGTGAAAATTTAAGAACATATTCATATTTTTCAGCAAAGACTTATTAATTTCCCCTAAGTCAGCCTACGATAGTTTACACAGAGATACTATTAATTACAATGTCAAAATCGAACCCCAGTGAAACATGGAGCAGCAGCAAATTCCCCTGCCCTAGTTTGCCCGATCATTTACAATAACTTGAAACATTTTTAGCACACGAAAAGTATTTCGAAATGGTAGCTTTCAAAATTTTTCATCGACGCGTATTTCAAATTTTCAGTTTACGCGTTTCCCGAGTCGGCAATTGGCGCGCTTTCTTAGTGTCCAACTGACACATTTTCTTCGCGCCCAATTGACGCGCTTTCTTAGCATCGAATAGACAAGTTTTCTTAGCATCGAATAGACAAGTTTTCTTAGTATCCAATTGACACATTTTCTTAGTGTCAAATTGACACATTTTCTTAGTGTCAAAGTGACACATTTTCTTAGTGTCCAATTGACACATTTTCTTAGTGTCCAATTGACACATTTTCTTAGTGT
>JACJUY010007905.1:19677-31742 GCA_014220935.1 Platorchestia sp. MABIK
AAGTAAATAACGCATGAAATCTTCAAGGAAAGAAGTAAATAACGCATGAAATCTTCAAGGAAAGAAGCATATAAAGCATGAAATCTTCAAGGGTAGAAATAAATAACGCATGTTCATTTCAAGGACAGAAGTAAATAACGCATGAAATCTTGAAGGACAGAAAAAATAACGCATGGTAATTTCAAGTTGTATTAACACCTTGCCGCTGGCTCGGCTGCATCAGTCATTATTGTCTAGTAAACTTTGGTAAAAAATAACGGGGTATTTACAAACACACGGACAATGTGCTGAACAATACATGCATAAAAATGAGTTCGACTTAACTCATTGTAAGTTCATGTTCCTTTGAAGGCCAATTTCTGCCTTAAAGAACCAATATCTGCCTTTAAAGAACCAATATCTGCCTTTAAAGAACCAATATCTGCCTTTAAAGAACCAATATCTGCCTTTAAAGAACCAATATCTGCCTTTAAAGAACCAATATCTGCCTTTAAAGAACCAATATCTGCCTTTAAAAAACCAATATCTGCCATTAAAGAACCAATATCTGCCTTTAAAGAACCAATATCTGCCGTTAAAGAACCAATATCTGCCTTTAAAGAACCAATATCTGCCGTTAAAGAACCAATATCTGCCTTAAAGAACCAATATCTGCCGTTAAAGAACCAATACACAAAATCTCACCTTAGTTGCTCTTAACACTCGACGCAAAACGCAGTAAGGCAAAGTCAGGTTACTCCGATGTACGTATAAGGGAGGCACATGTTTTGTAACGCTGGTAGTCAGTTAAGTTGCAAGCATGGGAATATGATTTAATCGATGAAGTTGGAGTCGATGGAGTCACTATGAAATTCATTGTCACTATTTTTTTCGATAAAATTGAAATTTATTGACATCGCAAAAAAAATTTTTTGATTGAAGTTGCGATGAAATTTATTGATTGAATTCACGGTTTTTTTATTGATTGAATTCCCAATGAAATTTATCGATTGTAGTCACAATGAAATTTAATTTTATCATAATTCGTTTGATTGAAGTCACTATGAAATTCATTGATTGAATTCGCAATTAATTTTATTCATTGAAGTCACAATGATTGTTGATTAAGTCACGATAAATTTCCCAGATTGTGACCCTACAGACGCACATGTATATGAAATAATTCTAACTCCCTCACTCCCACAGAGATGTTCAAAACACAAGCGATAGTAAATTCAAAACTCACACGTGTCGTTCACAAGTAAAATGAGTCCAAAAAGTTCAAAATGATTCTTAATCTTAGTCATCTCAAAAAAAAAACTCGTCAGGTATACAAAAAATTGGAGTTCTCGTCGAGCCTTAGGCCCACAGCAACGAAATCGTTCAATTACATTTTTTTGTATGACGCACAATAAAATTTTTTTTTTAAACCAGTCAGGTTTTTAAAATTGAAATTTTCAACGAGCAACGAAAGCGTTCAGTTGCAATTTTTTTTAAGCCGACTTCTAGTTTCATAACCTAACGCAACCAGTTAGATAATTGACACTATGATTTTCAGTCGGATTCCAAGAAAACTGGTTTCGAGAATTTTTTGTGGAGTCAGATAAAATGAATTTCATGCCCGTGAGAGCTTAGAGGCAATCAACTGGATGTCAATTCAATAATGATTATTTCAGAGACCACTTATACATGAAATTTACAATCTCATACGAAAACGACTATTAAAATCCGGAATATCAATTTAGGCACATTAAGAACAGAAATAATGATCAACTGAACAGAGAAGTAATAAGAACTCGCATATCCGGAATGCCAATTCGTACACCCTGAATGCCAATACGTACACCCTGAATGTCAATTCGTACACCCTGAATGCCAATACGTACACCCTGAATGTCAATTCGTGTAACCTGAATGCCAATTCGTAGACCCTGAATGTCAATCCTGAACGCCAATTGAGGTCCATTAAACGCAGAAAAAATAATCAACAAGACCTCGTCTAAGCATCCAAAACTTTACCCAGTTTTGATTTCAGAATTACTCCTTGGGTGACATTAATCCAAAACGGCAACTCCACACTTCAAACTTCAAGAAAAGAATGGAGGTAAAATACCACCGTTAATGCAAATTGCCAAACCAGAGACAAAGTACGACAACATCCAAATGGCAGCGATTCCGTTAGAGGTGAAGTTGCTGCTCAACAGCGTGGAAGACGAGGTTTCAACCTTGAAAGCACACTTCAGGATGGATTAAAATTAACAACAATTAAATAAAGCACACGCTTTTTACCCAGTTATACCACAGGTTTTCCAAAAACCATAGACATAGGATTATTATACATAGGATGGGTCACCATGCCTGGTCCGGCTAACGAAGTCCCAGCCTGGTTCAGAGCCGCTGAAGTTAAAGGACCGTGCCCAAGTAAAGTAGAGTTGGGACTTAAGTAATAATTGGAGTACGGGAGCTCATAGGAGTAAGGATGAGCGAATGGCACAACCGGAGCTGAATACGAAGGGATGAGTCTATTGAGAGCCATGATTTGCTTTGGGTGGCATGGAGGTGTGAATAAAGTTGGGCTGAGCGATTTAGCGGCGTCGAATATTCTGGGGTCTTTGATGTAGTCTCCGAGGGCATGCTCCTTGGCAAAATCGTAGTGCAAACCGTCCTTTATAAGTTCAGGCCTTCTGGAGTCCCGCATCAACATTGGGTATGGTCCCCCTCGGAAGTAAGGCAATGTGGGGGCGAATCCGCGATCTCCGTTCTCTTTGTGGTATTTCTTCAACTTGTACCTGTGGTTCTGGAACCAAATCTTCACTTGATCCGGATCCATGTTCAGGTCCTTGGCGAGAACATCCCGTTCTTGAGGGGAAATGTAAAACGAGGAGTAGAACCTACGCTCGAGTTCTCGTGTTTGAAGTTTGGTGAACAAGACTCTCCTCTTTTTCTTCTTTTTCTTGTCGTGGCCCGAGTCGTTGTCTACTTTGCTGGGCTCTTCATCCGTGAGGGCGTCCACGACCACGTAGTCCATGCCGCAAGAAGGGGACGAGTTCGATACTTCGTCTTGACACTTGGGGACATCATCACGAGGTGGGGAATCCGTCTCGCTCACACCCGAATCGTAAAAAGGGGAGGAGGTTGGGGAGGTGCTGGAGCGTTCAGAGCTGCTGTAATAAGCTTCCGTTGCTCCAGACTCGAAACCCTTTCCGTAGGAAGCGTAATTCGTCGACGAACCTGAACTGGACCTCGAAAATTTGTCATCTGGCCAACTCTCTTGGGTATCTGTGGCATAGAGGGGCCGAGGAACAATCTGAAGGGTATTTTCTTGGGCATCTGTCGCACAGAGGGGCTGGGAAACGGCCTGAAGAGGGTACACTTTCTGAACTTTCCTCTTCAGAAGGTTTGAAGAAGGTTCAGTGCCGTCATTGGTGTGGTGCTGGCTACTCACATCAGTGACGGATGCTGGAGCGGATATTCTTCGGCATTTTGGGTTTCGGTCCGAACTTCCTGCAACAACGAAAAAGACATTTTTCATATTTTCATATTTTCATTGTTATGTTATACTCCTTATAAATAGGTACAATTAAGTAAACAATAATTATTATTATCATTATTTTGAAGTTGTATTCCTTATACAGTTGGGTGTTATTCAGCAGCAAAAAAGAAAACTACAATTATTATCATTATTGTTAAGTTATATTCTTCGTGTAGTTAGGTATAATTTAGCAAACAATAAATATTATCATCATTAAGAGATATATGTTTCCTACACAGGTATAGTTGGAACAACAACAATTACAAAAACAATTGTAATCTCTTTTATGTTTCTCATGCAGTTGAGTATAATTCAGAAACAATAAACAGATCAGTTATTTTCATTGTAATGTTATATTACTCATACACACATATATACAACAAAGCAAACAATACTTATAGTCATTGTTGTGTTATATATGATAGGCACGATTCAGTTTCTAAACGTTGTGCTGGCTTTCAAATTATTAAAAAATCAATTTAGTTTCAAATTTTGGGTGACGGGTGCTCAAAAAGCCGTTGCGTTAATCATGATGAAATAGAATGCGTTGTCGCACGAGATCAGAAACGTAAGAGAAATATCCCAAGATTTTTAGCAATTTACCTTTCAACTCTTGTAACTCACTTCTCAGTTAGGTACGGGCACAATGAAAAATGAATGAAAACGCAAAATAAAACGAAGAGGGGGGGCCGAAACAATATTAAAAAAAAATTCCTTTAACTTCACAATTGATATCAATTTAACACGTTGACTCCTATTGTGCGGCTGCTTACGGTCAGTTTAGTTAGGCTAGAAGAAGGCGTTTTGAAAAACCGGCTTTTCTGCTCTAATTCATTTTTAATGTTTTTGAAAAGTGTAAAGAATACACTTGAACCATAATGTGTTACCTTTTATTCTAAAATTTATTTCGGAAAAGGGATCAAAATAGTGGAAATGTTATTTGCATAGTCCGGTACGTAAATGAGCAATTAACCTAGTGGTACACATATGTACCACTTCGGAGTTAACGTGTTAAATACACCTTTGTAAGATTACTGTATGCATCAGATTGAGACTACCTTCACACATGTAATACTATCTCCTCCAATAAAAAAAAAGAAAAAACATTTAGTATAAACTTCAGAAAACGAGGAATCTACACACAAAGTGTGTTCCACACAGTGTGTCCAACACAGAGAACCCTACACATAGAAACAGCAAGTTATGGAAGAAGAAAAAGAAAAGACAAAAGAGAGATTAGGAAGCAGAGACAAAAAAAGAGAAAAAGAAGGCATGAGAACTCAGAGCAGCAAAGTGGGCACGAGAGACACAAGTCCCGAAGGCCCATCTATGGCTGAGGTTACCTAACAGTATTCCCCCTGGGGGCGCCAGTCCCCACAGCACAGGATACACAAACCTAACCTAAGCCTATCCTATGCCTCCAGAAATGACATGCATGCAAAACATACAATGAAAATAAACATGAAATAAAAAATATGAAAATACTCACGGCCGCTGAGGATGTAGTCTACAGTGAACATGCTTCTGTCCCTAGTGTGGCTTGTTGCAGGAGATGAGGACGCGTTCTGCACATGTAAAAAAGAAAAATATTTTTCATTAGTCATGCAAAAACGTGCGTTGGTTTATGGTTATTTTACAAATTCACGTCTATTTAATAAGCATTTAAGCGTTCTCGCACATGTAAAAAGAAACGGAACTTACATTAGTCGTACATTAACGTACGTTAGTTTAACGTTATTTTAATTAAAATACATATCTATTTAAAAAGTATTTATGCGTATTTGCACATTACTGAACGAAACCCTATGTACGAATATATGTATATATATATATATATATACATGAAAATTTTTTAATATACTGAACTTACGTTTCCTTAAAATTATTTAGACGAGATTGTTCTGTATTCTTACGCACAAATCAGTTTTCTAAAAATATTTTAACTCTTAAGTGCTATTCACGACTGTTACAAACGCATAATTACTTCATTATTTTCTGAGCATATCATCTACAAGATCAAAGCCGGCAGTTGAACATTTGTGTGTTCTCTCACGGTCTCAATGATATCTTGAGATTTTTTTCCCATTTTTTTCAAATTTCATTTTTTTCGTAAAAATTGAATGCCAGAGGAAATTCTGAGTGAAGGTACGAAACTCTAGATATTTTGGTGTCAATTTCTGATAAACGTGTAAATCATATTTTACAAGGCATATGTGCCATGTTTTAGTGGACATGTGTATTATAAAAATGTAGGCCACAAGTCTTGACGTATGTACTAGACATGTTCCAAAATATGTACTAAAAACGTCACATTTTTATTAAAAACAGCTACTAATTGAAACCTTGACTTTTAATGCCTTCCATTAAGGAATCAAAGGAAGTTTTACGAAAATGATTTTTCTATTCAGAATCTATAATTGAACTAAACTGAATTTTATCATTCAAAAGCTTCATTGAATAATCGACGTTTGACAATTAACAAAGTTTCAAATTCATTCACTCAAATTAATTAATTTGCTTAAGTTGTTATTTAAATATTTTAATACTTCAGTATTATATTAAATTTTTAATACAATATTGTTACTTTAACTGAATAGATCCTCCCACGCACCCGAAATTCCCACCTCGTATTTTCAATTTGACCTTCAATGCACAGGTGAATTAATTTTTACCAAATCCTTTTTTCACATAAATTTTCAATAACCTGCCCGACATTTTACAGCAGCTGAAATTCCTAACTCATATTATCACTTCGACCTTCAAGGCACAATTTTACCATACATGTTTAAACGTAAATTTTCAATAAATTGTCAATACTACAGCATAAATATACCTTAAGTGTTGAATTACACCGTTAACTTATTAAAATAGGTCAACACTATACCATATGCACCATAACATAACTACATTACACTACAAGTTCATACAAACAAGTCTATGGTACAACTTCAACCTACTACTACTTCTCTACAAAACACCATAAATTTACTATAATAATATTCCTTAACGCGCTCTATTTATTTGAGTACAAATTTTTAAGAACTTAGTTTCTCTTGTCAAAAATAATATGACTCCGCTATTCGTAAGGCCACCAAATATTTTACGTGTAAAATGTATGTATAGTTCTACTATTCATAATCTGTGTAAAGTTCTACCATTTAAAATCGATGTAAAGTTCTGCCGTGTAAAATTTGTGTAAAGTTCTCGCATGTAAAGTTTATGTAAAGTTCTACCATGTAAAATTCTTCAATTTAAAATTTTTGTAAAGTTCTAGCAAGTAAAATTGATGTAAAATATTTCCACGCAAAATTTATATAAAGTTCTCCCATATGAAGTTTATGTAAAGTTCTACCATTTAAAATTATGTAAAGTTCTCCCATGTAAAATCGGCAACAAAGTCCTCAAGTAAAATGAAAGTCAACACAAACTCCCACAAAATTCCTAGTGTTTGGAATTTTTGGCTTCTTTACTGGAATTTTCAGGAAATGAAAAAAAAATAATGGAAAAAAGTTTCATACAATAAACTAAATTAGTTAAATTAGACATTAGATCTAATTAGAATTAGATACATGGCATAAAATTGAATATTAAATTTAGCCGTCCTACCATACGTCCACCCAATGTCGATTTGGTTACACAAACAAGACTTTTTAAATTGTACTGGAAATGTCGAGGATACAACGATACTTTCATGAACGTTTTGACAGCGACGTGAGCCACCGGTGGTACACGGAGGAAATTTTCATAATGCTGCTGACCGACCAGTAGTCACAAACTCAATTCTCATATAAACTCAATTAAAGCTAAATGAAAGTACGATTCTGTTAATGTTTGCTGTTTTCAAAATTGCTTACTACAGTTGCCTTTGAATTTGAGTTGAATGTTGAACCTCAGTTTAACCCATCGCGGTAAACGTGTTGATTAAATTCGATTTTTTAAATAAAAATTTCATGATTTCATGAAAATTTCGTGATTAAATTTCATACCCGTAAACTCGGTCAGATTTCAGGCATTAGAACACCAAAATTTGATAAGATTTATTAAATTTTCATCGCAGCTTGTAATCTATATTGGAAAAAAATTTGGTTTCTAATTTTTTAAAATTAACTTTATAAAAGCTGAAATTAAACTTGTAAATCACCATGTAAAATTATAACTAAAATTTCAAAATTTGAATGTAAAATTTCGCGCATGCATGCTACCTTGTACCCAATTGTTTACAAGTTTATATTGCCCATTAACTTATATTCAGTCCAGTTAATTTCAAATTAATTTTTCAAATTCACAAGGGCTAGAATTACTAGACATTTATACCAAAAACCCAGGTTCCAAAAACTCTAAAATTAACAATATATAAAAACAAATAAATATCCCATGCATCACGAGCGATACATTAAATATAATAAATATGGTTTAAATTAAAATAGTTAATGATTTAAATATAGTTTAAATTCACCAAAGTATTCAAATACCAAAAAAGGGTTTTTCAATCAACAACGCACAAAATAAAATAAAAATATTTCCTAAATTGGTTCTTAAGCTAAAGTTTACCATTTATTTTCATGTCATATGACGGTTATACCGCAAAAAAATGAAATACAAAACTATTCTTGCTCAACCGAATTTCTTGTAATAATTTTTCTCTAACATTTCGCCGTCAACCAGAGTTTGTTTCCTGATCAAATAAAAATTAATGCCTATTAAATAAAAATTAATTCACTTGAAACATTTTTCGACGTGAGTCTATACAATTTTTGACTCAAAAAAGCGGTCAAAAACAATTTAAAAAAAAAATTTTCCTGGCTTCCGTTACACAAATCCGCTTTTTTCACTATTCCTTCAACCGAAACATTTGTTCAAGGCTAGGAGCAACACACAGTCAATGATGAAGTATTACATTTCTACCTAGTCGATGTGTTAGGTGCAAATCTTGTGAAATTAGCGTACCTAATTCCACAAAATGTTTCCAAAGACATGTTTTTAGCACTATGACCGCGACGTGAGCCACCGGTGGTCACTGAGGGAGTTTTCATGATGCTGCTCACCGACCAGTAGTCACAAACTTAATTTCCATAAATACTAAATTAAAGCTACATTTTTTTCTACATTGCTTACTAAAATAATTTTAAATTTGAGTTGAATATGAATCTTCAGTTTTACCTGCCGCAGTCAAAATGTTGAAGACATGGTTTTTGAGGCAAGTTTTTGAAGACTAACGCGTAAATTGCAATAGCATCGAGATGAGATTTTTCAACTTTCAAGTATAATCCAGCTTAGAATTTACTTGAACTTACATCAACAAACTCGAACATCATAACGCTATGTTTTATGCCACACACGAACAAGTATCAAACACAAACCTCTTTTTTCAAAGTTCATTAAACACGAACTCGAGTAAAACTATTAAAATTCTACACAACTACATAGTACACACACATGAACAACATCTTCAAACTAAACAAACTTCACTTACCGTAGCGGAATTTTTCGAAACTTTAACAAGAGGAGATCGTGAAGACGGCCTATGGTCCATGCTAACTCAGGTGTTGACTTGGATAGTGTATCGCACTGGGCAGCAGTTTCACACAGAGAACTATCGACAACCTCCCTGATATCTCACTTCAAGTGCACTGACTTATGGAATGGCAACGTACCGGCTATTAAAAGGCGGCTCGCTATTGGTCGATGGTCCCGCCTTCCAGTTCCAGGTCCAGCGGCCGTTTCCTCGCTTCCTATTGGCTGTCTGTAAGAGGCCTGCTCTTCCAGCCCTTTCCTCGCTCCCCATTGGCTGGCCGTAGGAGCGCCATCTCTGAGGCTGGAGTGCACGGCGAGATCCAGCTTTCATTCGGCCTGGAAAGCCACTTTTTGCTGGACGCCCTTCAGAATAGAGAGCGATTGGATGACGCACAGTAAAAGGAGGAGCCTTCAAAAGATTTCCCATGCGGGTGCCTGTGATTGGCTGCAAGGCGTTTGAATGATGGCACTTAAACAGCCGGAGTTTGGCGAGGAGAAAGGTAAATGTATGACCTTTTTTATTTCTTGCTGCACTTATCTTGGCAGGCTTGATTCCAGAAGTAGGATTAGTTTCGCTCCCCCTTCCTCTCCTCTCCTCTTCTCCCACCGCCGCCTCTGCCTCCTCTTCTCACCCCTTCTCCAAAGCTCCCTTGTAATCTTGCCTTGCTAACAGCCTCATAATAGCAAACAGTTCGAGAGAACGTCTAAGAGGCTTTAACTGAACACGAGGAGCTATACTTAAGGCAGGCTTCTTTTTTTTAGGCTGTGTGCGGTGTGTGCTGCGCAAGATATTCCTGTAATTTGCGCCTTGCCAAGCGTGACAGATGGGATTCCATGCTCTTAGCTTTACGCATCAGCGTCTCTGGCCCGTGAAGAAATGGAACCAAGAAGCTTTTTGTCCACTGAAGTCCTTCTAGAATATTCTCTCAGTGGAAACTCTAACTTGGGAACATGACTAGTCGAGTTTCAAATTCAGGGGAGACTTGAAGCATGTTTCTGTCCACTGAAGTCCTTCTATAGAATATTCTCTCAGTGGAAACTCTAACTTGGGAACATGACTAGTCGAGTTTCAAATTCAGAGGATACTTGAAGCATGTTTCTGTCCACTGAAGTCCTTCTATAGAATATTCTCTCAGTGGAAACTCTAACGTGTGAACATGACTAGTCGAGTTTCAAATTCAGGGGATACTTGAAGCATGTTTTTGTCCACTGAAGTCTTTCTAGAATATTTTCTCAGTGGAAACTCTAACGCGTGAACATGACTAGTCGAGTTTCAAAATCCGACTGACATTCGAAAAGCATTTTTTCTCGAGTGAAGGGGGTGAATCTAATAGAGGATCTGTATATTCATGATTTAAAAGTGTTTTCTTTATTTTACTCTCTCAAAATTCACTTAGAAACTTTCAAAAAGAGTTCAGATATTCAACGTCAATTTTCCTTTAATAAAATTGAATTTCAGTATTCCTTTTCGAAAGCTTGGAAGTCAATCGACGACATTTTATGACATTTCTTCACATTTTTACACTGTGAAGATACATCTTCTTAAAATTTTGTCTGTGTGGTTCATTTGCCTCAGTTTTAAATGTTTATCTACGTTTATATTCATGTGTTAATATAAATTTTTGTATTTATAAATTCAATATCTACGCGTACGACTCTGCCCTACCTAACGTGTGTCCATCCTCGTCATGGAATAAAACTTGCATACATTGTCTTTAGTATAACCATTTTTATTATAACATTGGGTTCCCTGCGACGAAATGTGTTGCAGTTCTTAGTTTTCACACGCTATTATGTTCTTAGTTTTCACACGTTATTATGTTCTTAGTTTTCACACGTTATTATGTTCTTAGTTTTCACACGTTATTATGTTCTTAGTTTTCACACGTTATTTTGTTCTTAGTTTTCACACGTTATTATGTTCTTAGTTTTCACACGTTATTATGTTCTTAGTTTTCACACGTTATTAGGTTCTTAGTTTTCACACGTTATTATGTTCTTAGTTTTCACACGTTATTATCTTCTAAGTTTTCACACGTTATTATGTTCTTAGTTTTCACACGTTATTATGTTCTTAGTTTTCATACGTTATTATGTTCTTAGTTTTCACACGTTATTATGTTCTTAGTTTTCTCACGTTATTAGGTTCTTAGTTTTCACACGTTATTAGGTTCTTAGTTTTCACACGTTATTATGTTCTTAGTTTTCACACGTTATTATGTTCTTAGTTTTCACACGTTATTATGTTCTTAGTTTTCACACGATTTAGTATTATTAGTATTTAGCATTTTAAGCATTTAATAACATGAGCAGTACATCAGCAAATGCATCAGTAAATGCATCAGTAAATAAATCAGTAAATACACCAGCAAAATCATTACTTGGAGCTATTACAATGAACAGATGAACAGTGACTTTTAGAGTATTTTATAAGAACCTTCTTCTATGCCCACAATTTCATTTGATTTAAGTTCTTTACTAATAATCACAATATACATAGATTGATCGAGCGGTAGATTAGAATTAGAGAATCGAAAAGGTTGTAAATCGATTTGAAATTGGAAAGGATGTTAATTCGACTTGATATAGAAAAGGATGTTAATGCAATTTGATATATTTTTAAGGCAACTCAGTGACATGTTGCACAATATGTAGCACGAATTCAAATAAAAGTATTAGTATATTACATCTACATGGATTGGAGTTCAAAATTCTAATTCTCAATCACCAAAACTTTCTCAATTTTCAAATAATAAGTTTTTGCTTTTTATGCGCGTGAAATCCTGTGTTTTATTAATCATCTTTTCAAGACAAAAATTAGATTTTTGAAACGTGCTCTAAAAAAATTTGGGACTTTCAAAAAGTAGGCTTAGTTTCTACTTGTGTGGGATGCTACTTAATTATTCCGACACTCCACAGACCTCCCATGCTGCACACCTCAACAAACATGCAACTTCTGCTAGCATTCACTCTACGCTTGAATGCAACCCCATTTACATTTTAACTACTACCTGCATTACGAATGAGAACACCCCCCCCC
>JACJUY010007906.1:23691-37483 GCA_014220935.1 Platorchestia sp. MABIK
GCTTTCGCGCTTTACCTAAACTGGCCTAGCAACACATTGCATAATTGTAAGATATAAGACATTTCACTACACACACACGCACACGCACACACGCACATTTGCAACTGTCCCTCTCAACTTCAGTCATGTGACATGAGGGAAGTATTCTTAAATCACATACATCCATTATTTTTATTTGAAGGGTGTCCATATTAGTGCTGGTGCAATTTGAAATTATTGAAGCTTCAAAGTAATACATGATTGAAACAATCTGTTAAAGGTATTAGAAACAAGAAAAGTTAAATTTTTATATTTATACATCGCAGCCTTCTTAAGTTTCTACATTGTCCGCCATCATTAGTCATGCACAGGGTAACACGATTTTTAAGTTCATGAAAGATTTTTGCCAGTCGGTCAGAAACAGTTATTTGACCTCTCAAGTCTCTCACTGAACGAGGTCTTGTTGCGTACACTCTTGTTTTCGCATGCACCTATAAAACATAATCTAGAGGAGTCAAATCTGGGGAACGTGGAGGCCATGAAAATGGACCACCTCTTCCGTTGAAGCCATGGGTGATAAGTTGTTTTGGTAGACATGACTCAAAATTTTTTTTATTGTACAAAATACTTCTTGGCAAAATACCAACTCACCACGCGTAAACTAGATACAGTAAATTTTATAATTCAGTTGACTGATGTGCACATAATTTCAAAGTTACAGTAATTTCAACTTGCACCACGACGTTATACATACCCTGTATATACATGCATGTGTATCTATAGAGATTTGTGTGAATAAACAATATACAAATTAACATGAAAATACATGTGATAAAATAAATTTATACAGTATACAGGGTGTTGGTGGAACTCTTGATACAAACTTCGGCTACTAGTAGAAAATAAAAATTTGAACACTTTTACATCAGTGAAAAAATATCGAAAAACGCTTAGTTTTTTAATTATAGGGCTTAGAAGTTTTTAATGCTACGCTACAAGAACACAACCACGATTTCGCAACAGACAGGAATAAGGGCAATATGGGGAATTAGAATGAACAAGTGTTGGCAGAATCGAACATGTTTTATTTACTGTTTAAAACATTAATTCACAGATTCGGGAAATTTCTAGAAATTCTAGTCAACGTCAGCGACCCCTGGTGAGAAGCGTATGTGTATCTTATGTCAGTTAGCACCGTGGCACTGAAGTGGTAAGATGTATCGCCTTACAAATGCACAAATGGCAGACATGCATTTCACTTATGGTGCTGCTAATGGTAATGCAAGACGTGCCACGAGAATCTATTACGAACATTACCCTAATCGAGAAGTCCCTGATCATCGATTATTCACTGCATTGCACCGAAGATTGACGGAAACCGGCTGTTTTAGTGTAAACAGAGTAGACGTTGGGCGCCCAATAAATTATCATCGAGAGCAAGAAGTGTTGGAACATTTCCGTAGTGCTAGAAAACATTTAATTTGGTGAATTTCTGGAGAATTCCACCAAATGTTTCACTAGAATTCTTTTGTTGTTTCCTTTATTGTGTCCTTTTATTGTGTTGCTTCGCGTTTTTGTAGCATACCGTAAGATTCGTTGATATCTTAGCGCACATAAAAAATTACGTTTGTTTTTACGCTTCAGCGACTCTCCGTCGTGTTTAAATAAACGTTACGAAGAAGGGTTCGTTTGGCCAACGATCACCTTCTGAAAAGATCCGTCATCACAAAATATATTCTCGTCGATAAGCACAGCATATGCTTAGCTCTACGAACATCGCCCAGAACATCGCAGCCAACGGTTACTACGTCGACGAGCGTCGTTTGAAAGCTACACCCTCCCTGACACCCCACTTTGGGAGTGATACGTCACCAGCGTCTGAAGAAAGCTGTATTGCTAGACACTTTCATTTCTCTTCATATAATTCAACTCTTTCCGTAGATACTTAGGAACTTATTCATTCTATATAAATTACTTGTTAATTAAACTGTAAACTTAATCCAATCTAATTATCTGACGACACTTGCTATTTCCGGTAAATTATTAACGTAAAGTATCGTGAATGAGAACGCGTTTGTTCTCAGATGTAACAGAGACGCCGAAGCTGCCCCTTTCTGTGAGGCGGCCCATTAGCCCGGCAGCTGTGTGAAGTAGAGGTCGTGCTTTCGTCCGCTACCCTCGCGGGTATGCGAGGAGACGATTTATTGAAGTCACGTATTGACTTGTTTGGCTTAGTCGCCAATCTGGAATTTGAGTGCAGCTAAATATCTATCCTACATGTCATCAACTATTATCATTCATATCTCGTTTTTTCACGCGTAGGTGATCGGCATTCGGTTTCAACCTAGGAAGTAATATTCTGCACCTAGGGTGTGTGTGTAAATTCACTTCATGTATTACATAATCTGTTTCGCTGACTGATCCAGTAACGAGGCCTCACCTCGATATGAGCTTATTATAAATAAATTCCTATCCATCGATTGTGTCAACTAATTTGAATCAGAAGACGTCATCATTTCATATTAAATTACTAATTTGGAAACCTGTTTATTTAATCCCTTTCAATTCTTTACCTTTTAGTTATCAGAAAATAAATGCTATTTGAAAATATTCATGATTGTCAGAACATCAGAAATTTACTGAAAGAGACGTCATCAGAAATAAATGACGATAAATGACTTATGAATACGATTAATAATGACGGCAGCGGTGGAACAATCATGATAAAAGTAGCAGCGGTATGGGATTCAGCATAATATCCCGATGAAAGACACGATCACAATAAAAATGCTGGCAGCGATGTAGGATCATTATAGTATTCCAACAGCACGAGCGCGTCGCTTCAACATGTTTGCCTGGAGGTTTGTATTTCACATGTGTCTGAGTTTGTGGTGATGTTTGGCTTGGCTAGGATTTTGCAATCAATAGCTCGAGAGGCTTGGACAGAGAGTTGGTGTTCTTTGACCACATACGGCGAAAAAATTTATGGCCGAGCCAAACGGTCTTGTGTGGAGTCGTGGGAAACAGGAACATGTTATGATTAGTAATGATTTTTGGGGAGGCATGAGTGAAAGAGCCTCAACGGTCGTAGGAGCCTAGCCACAAGGGTTTGACAGTGATTCATGACCAACACTTGACACTGAGGGTAACCATAGCAACAATTTTCGGGGCAACGGTGACTCTCGGGAGAAGGCGGGGATCACAGAAGGCTTGTTACAGCAGTTTAACAGCAAATAGAAAAAGACCAGCTCCAGGACCACCAATTAGAAAGGTGTAGGCGGGCACTTATGAAGCCCCGGAGAAGTACGATTGGGCGAGTGTGAATAGAGGGCAGCCCTCAAGCATACTTAAATGTAGCTTATAGAATAGGTTCAGTCTTGCGCCTAGAACCGTCGGAGAAAGTACGTGTTTTGTTACAAAGAGGAGGTGGTGAAAATAAAGTTATACTGAAAAACACACTCTGAAAATACGTGAAAACATCTAGCGTGCGTCGAAATGTAATTATACTTGTCAAAATTTAATTTAAATTTCTCACTTTCCATTGCAGAGGAAGGGAAGTCTCACACAAAGGCTTCCGTGGTCGAGACATTAAATCAAAAAATAAGGATCGAACGTCAATTGGGAGGGTGAGAGTTAGTTCTGGTTGTACAAGAGTTGCTGTTCGAAAAATATGTGATGAAAAGTTAATGTCAAATAAAGTAAACACTAAATGTTTAAATGAGCACACTTTTTCAATCAAAGTAATGGGTAAATCTTATCATCTTTGCAGGAGGGCGGTTCTTTGCAGTTCTCCATAGAAAATCATCGCCTTTGGTTCCATTTCTACAAGAGGTGGAGCATGAAGCATGAAGCTGTGAATACAGTTCGAAAGACATTTGCTGATCTATGAATGGCTCGGGGAATTTGAACTGAAGCTGCACTTGAGAATGCACGTGTGAATTGAAGTTATGACCGTGTCCTGTGCTGTTGGAAGCGTAATCATGAAGTAGGTTGCATTTTATGTTATGTGCTTTTGTTCAGTTGATGCAAACGAGGATTGGCCAATCCATATCGTTAGGGTAGCATTGCCATGAGGCTATTACGCTCACATTTTTGTTTGCAGTTCTGTTAGTCGTCTTAGTATCTTGTGAAGGGTAGTTTGTTCAAGACATTGTGTATTGCCGTGAGCACAAAATTTCCCCGATGACCCCTGTAGTATTAATACCTCTACACGTGAAAGGCCTCCCATCAATTCAGACGCGCACAGAAAAACGCGCTGTGTAAGAGGGTCCCCGCACATCGATGGGTACCGCCATTATTTTAGGATATTCTGATTTTTCGTTCATTGTATCTTGATGCTTTGTGTATTTTGGTTTGCCTGTATTTTTGTGTATTTCATGATTTCATGGAGGTATGCCAATTCCTCATTTCCGAGAACCCGGTCTCCTTGTTAATGTAAATTACTGAAGGGGCTGGACCCATGTCTCGTGACAGCAGAAACCCGCGTACGAGCACCCGTGCCGCAGCAGCATCTTTGGGTATTCGTGACCGTAGTACAGTGTGGCATGTATTGAACCGGAATTATTTTCATCCATATCACTTCCAGTGAGTCCAGGGTCTCCTTCCCGTTGATTATGGTCCTCGTGAGCGATTCGCGCAGTGGTTTTAGATCGGGGGGTAGAAAGTGCCAATTTTGCAGAGTGTGTGTTGTTTACGGATGAAGCAACCTTCAGCCGAGATGGAATTTTTGATTATCGTAACNAATCGATGGATTGGTCGTGGTGGTGCTGTGTCCTGGCCACCGAGATCACCTGATTTGACTCCGTTAGATTTTTCCTTATGAGGGCACTTGAAATCTTTGATTTATGCGACGCCTGTGGAGTCGGAAGAAGACCTTGTCGCTCGAATTGCAGTCGCTGCTGGAGATATCGCTGACAACCCAGGAATGTTTGGCAACGCACGCAACTCGCTTCGACGAAGGTGTCGTGTGTGCATCTATGTTAATGGTCGAAATTTTGAACACCTACTCTGATGCGTTACTTTCTATTATTTATTAAAGTACCTCATGTTATTTAAAGTTTTTCATTACCCTCGTGTGTTATTATTGAACATTAGTGCATGTGGTTAACTAGGATTGCCGTGAGTTCTTGAAGCGCAGCATTAAAAACTGCTAAGCCCAATAATTAAAAAACTAAGCGTTTTTCGATATTTTTTCCCTGATGAAAAAGTGTTTAATTTTGTATTTTCTACTAGTAGCCGAAGTTTGTACTAAGAGTTCCCCCAACTCCCTGAATATGTATAAAGATCAATAATAAATATAGGTCATTTGCAAAGCGAATGTACAATCGGTTCATATGTCAATGTGTTATAAGCTATACGCAATTCGCTCGCAGTGTCGGAGATCTGCTGCGGCCACACAGATCTCACAGACGTCAGCAAATGCCACATTTTAAGGACTGCGTAACAAAATTCTTGATTTCAGTTCTTGTAAGATAGTTAGTTATTTAGTTATTTAATACGTGGGTTTCTAGGTTATTTATTTATTTAGTTAGTTAGTTATTTCGCTATAAGGTATTTAGTTTGTTAGTTAGTTAGTTGCTAGTTTTGACTCCTGAATAATTTTAAATTTGTTCGTTGACATTTTCAATTTAACTGTGTGATCAATTAAGGCAAAAATTGTGCGTATTTGTTTGAAAAAAAATTTGAAGAATTTCAATTGTTTAAAATGTTTAGTTCAATTGATTAAATTATTTTAATTGTTCAGAAATGACGCGAATGTGTTAAGAAAAATCTACGGTGTTAACGCGTATGATTTAAGTGTTTTGACAGTCCTGCCGGCTTCCGTGCGCAGATGAAACACAGAAATTGCAACAAAATTCCTTATATTTAAACATTTTCCATGATTAGTATGTTAAATTATCTGTCTAATTTCAATTCAATCTGTCTAATTTAACATGTTCTGCAATAATAATATTATTGTTGTGAGAATTTAAATTATAAAAATTTAATAATTAATATCATTATATCTTTATTATCATTTTACGGATCGAACTGACATGTTTTCCTAACAATGAATTTATGTACTCGTTTCAATCATTTGATGATACTTTGATTAGGAAGGTCTCATGACATGATTATAAATTAGAGCTTCCTCTGAGAGTAAATTTTCATGCAGCAGATGGAACGCAAATCTCGTAAATATAATATCAAAACTGCTTCGCTCATAAGTTGCTGAAACAAGAAGAGGATTTTCCATCTTCTTGAGTTAACTTATGATTATATTTTTGTCGAAAATACAGCACTTTGTAACGTTTTTCTGTGTTAAATGTCTAATCGTAATTTAAGGACTTGTTTCAATTAAATTAGTAGTTCTTGTTTCCATTTGCCATCCATGGCATTTTTGTACTGAAAATATTCGGACAAAACCGCTAAGCTGTGGCGTTCAAAATGGCTACGTACGGTGGGAAATCGCTGGATTTGATTGGATAAGCTAGTTTGAGCCTCCCTAACCAAAACAAGAGTTTTCTAAAGAGGAGAAGAACGAAGGTACCGTTTAGAACGGAATTTAGAGAACGGGGAATCATTGCACAAGGTGTGTCTCGCACGAGACCTCCTGTGCACAGAAACAGCAAGTTGAGAAAGAAGTTTTTGACGCATGGGAAAAGTTGGGCAGGAAAGTTGGAGTTTTTGCAATGGCAGTAAAAAAAATTCCATTTACTCATTTATTCGAATGGCAGTAAAGTAAAATTCTATACATTTATTTATTCGAATGGCAGTAAAGTAAAATTCTATATATCTATTTATTCGAATGGCAGTAAAATAAAATAGCATACACACACAATGGCAGTAAAACGATAGCATGGCTATAAACTATAATAGAAAACTGAGAGGTGTGAATAGAAATGGCTTCACCTCGTTGTTATGCACAAGCGATAATCGCAGTTAAAAATTAGAAAGAGCAATTCCAGTGTAAGAGAGAGACATGGAGAGCAAAAGAGCCATTCTGCGACGAGAAAAGAGCAATTCATCGGGATAAAGAAAAGTGCTGGGAACCCAGCACTCCCAGTAGACCCAGCGGCTCCAAGCTGAGCTGGGACACACTGCCCATCTGAGGACAGAAATCAGTAATGCAAGTCAGGCAAGTCAGACAAGTCAGGCAAGTCAGACAAGTCAGGCAAGTCAGACAAGTCAGGCAAGTCAGCCAAACGAGTCAGGCAAGTCAGACAAGTCAAGCAAGTCAACACAGCAAGTCAGGCAAGTCAGCCAAACGAGTCAGGCAAGTCAGGCAAGTCAGGCAAGTCAGCACAGCAAGTCAGGCAAGTCAGCCAAACGAGTCTGGCAAGTCAGATAAGTCAGGCTAGTACGCACAGCAAGTCAGGCAAGTCAGCCAAACGAGTCAGGCAAGTCAGGCAAGACCAGGCAAGAAGTCATTACAGCAAGGCAGGCAAGTAGGAATTACTTTACTGCCCCGTGCCGAGCAGCTTTATGATACACGGAGTAATTTCAGCTGGGCAGTTTGACGAGCACTGACCTTTTTATTTGTAGTGTGCGACGCGGTCAATTCTTTTGCTGTTCGCCTGCCCTGCGATCTTCTTTTGCTTACGCCGTCTTAAGCCGGACGTTGTCGTACGACGCTCATCGTCCGCTCAAACTACCCACCCTCGAATTATACGACATCATTTGCATGCGAACCTCGGCTTACACGGTTAACGCGAGACCTTGCTTTTCAAATAATACTATATAGGATTCTGATTATGAATAACTACAATTTATAAGGTTAACATCGGTTAACAATATTAGAATTTGCTTTTCAAATAATACAGTACAGGATTCTGATCATGGATAACTAAAATTCATACGGTTAACATCAGTTAAAAATACATTTATCTTTTCAAATAATACGATACAGAGTTCCGGTTATGAATAACACCAACTTATACGGCTAACATTAGACTCTGCTTCTCAAAAAAATTCGGTGTACGAATAAATTGGAGAAATTGTAACTTATTTTTCAATAAAGTTTCACACGTTTTCAGCGAAGGGGTCCAACGGTGGTCACTCAAGTGATTTTCTTGATGCTGCTGACCGACCTGCGGTCTCTAACTCAATTTTTTTAAATACTTAAATCCTTAATGAAAGCTAACCTAAGGCACGATCCAGTAAATGTATACTTTTTTCAACATTGCTTACCACAATTGACTTTACATTTGATTTGGACATTGAACTTGAGTTTAACCCATCTCAGGGAACGTGTCAACTCGAGCATCCGGATATTTCATTCTAAGTGTTCTAAGCAGGTGGCAGCGAACAGCATACACAGGAGTGCCCATATATGATATAGTCATACAAATTACACAGCTGTGTTCTCAAGGCTAATGTTCCAGTGCAGAAAACATACGAGGGCGAGTTGCAGCACCGGCGCATAATGCCCTCAGCTGGTGGCTGGTAATTACTGCCTTGTTTCTGGTGCAGCTGTGCGCTCCCGTGTCCTGGGTGGTGCTGGCGCGTCAACGCTCCGCGTGTGAACTCAACATCAAAACTCAACATCAAAACTCAACTTCAAAACTCAACATCAAAACTCAACATCAAAACTCAACATCAAAACTCAACATCAAAACTCAACATCAAAACTCAACTTCAAAACTCAACATCAAAACTCAACATCAAAACTCAACATCAAAACTCAACATCAAAACTCAACATCAAAACTCAACATCAAAACTCAACTTCAAAACTCAACATCAAAACTCAACATCAAAACTCAACTTCAAAACTCAACTTCAAAACTCAACATCAAAACTCAACATCAAAACTCAACATCAAAACTCAACATCAAAACTCAACATCAAAACTCAACATCAAAACTCAACTTCAAAACTCAACTTCAAAACTCAACATGAAAACTGAACATGAAAACTCAACAATAAAACTGAACATGAAAACTAAACATGACAACTGAACATGAAAACTGAACATGAAAACTGAACATGAAAACTGAACATGAAAACTGAACATGAAAACTGAACATGAAAACTGAACATGAAAACTGAACATGAAAACTGAACATGAAAACTGAACATGAAAACTCAACATGAAAACTCAACAATAAAACTGAACATGAAAACTGAACATGAAAACTGAACATGAAAACTGAACATGAAAACTGAACATGAAAACTGAACATGAAAACTGAACATGAAAACTGAACATGAAAACTGAACAGGAAAACTGAACATGAAAACTGAACATGAAAACTGAACATGAAAACTCAACAATAAAACTGAACATGAAAACTGAACATGAAAACTGAACATGAAAACTGAACATGAAAACTGAACAGGAAAACTGAACATGAAAACTGAACAGGAAAACTGAACATGAAAACTGAACAGGAAAACTGAACATGCAAACTGAACAGGAAAACTGAACATGAAAACTGAACATGAAAACTGAACAGGAAAACTGAACATGAAAACTGAAAATGAAAACTGAACATGAAAACTGAACATGAAAACTGAACATGAAAACTGAACATTAAAACTGAACATGAAAACTGAACATGAAAACTGAACAGGAAAACTGAAAATGAAAACTGAACAGGAAAACTGAACATGAAAACTGAACAGGAAAACTGAACATGAAAACTGAACATGAAAACTGAACAGGAAAACTGAACATGAAAACTGAACAGGAAAACTGAACATGAAAACTGAACATGAAAACTGAATAGGAAAACTGAACAGGAAAACTGAACATGAAAACTGAACATGAAAACAACATGAAAACTGAACATGAAAACTGAACATGAAAACTGAACAGGAAAACTGAACATGAAAACTGAACAGGAAAACTGAACAGGAAAACTGAACAGGAAAACTGAACATGAAAACTGAACAGGAAAACTGAACATGAAAACTGAACATGAAAACTGAACATGAAAACTGAACATGAAAACTGATTATGCAACTGGAGATGAAAACTGAAGACGAAAACTAAAGATAAAAATTGAAGGGGAAAACCAAAGGTGACATAATTCATGAGGAGAAATCTGAATACATTAAACTACAGAAATAATAACACGAAATATAGTAAAATTCCACGGTTTTTCTGCATAATTAGACCTCAGCTCAGTAAGTTTGTGACAGTAAATCAGTAACATGACGGTAGCCAGTCCACCCTGATGATGTTCGGAACTGAGTGGGTTTGGTGCGCGTTATGTCTTGTTCAACGATGTTGGTCAACCACGTGAATAAATTATTACTGTGATTAATATACCTTGTTAATAAATTATTAATTCGATTAATATACCGTAAACTAAATTATTTCTACAATGCCAAACTTTCAATGATTTTTCAACGCCAGAGCTTCTCACGTGGCAGTCATGCAAATCTCCGCGCTGGCCGAGGTAGGAAGTGTATACTTTTCAAAGCCAAAATTCTCTTTGTTTGGTATTTTAAAATAAAATTTTGCTTTGAGGTTGGTCATCTTTAAACTACTTTTCAGGGTTAGCTAATATTTTGTCGCCTTTTTTGTCCAATTTTACATGAAATCTGGCCAAAACTTTAGCCGCAAAAAGGTAAGAGCTTTGTCTAAAAAAGGACTAAATTAGGAATAGAAAATTTAAAGTTGCGAGCTGAAAAGTTGAAAGTTTTCGGTACAAAAAAGTTTTGAGTAGAACGGGCCAAAGTGTAGACAAAAAGCCAAAGTTTTCAAATGGCTAATGTACAGATCAGAAAAAAACAATGGTTTCACCACAATAGGCCGAAATTAAAAGTAGAAAATGCCAAGTTTTCACTATAGAAGAGCCCAAACTTTTGCCTAAATATGGCCCAAATTTTGGCCAGAATAGGCCTATCTAGGAGCCCAGGCCCATACACAGGCAGGCATCCATCAGCAGGCAGATCACAAATGGATGTCCATAACGCCACATTTGCTATAATGCCATATATGGAGCTGCCGCAACTCCACCACCGCTCTCACGGATTGGATTGACTTCCGGAGTTGACAGGTGCCATTTCAACTTATGCCATTTGCCAGCGTTGACTGATGTTGGCTTCTTGGGTTGACCCACGGTGTCTTTTTCTGGATTGAACACGCCTCAACATTTCTTATCTTTCTCATAATATCATCGGAATAATTCTGTTATTTACCATAAAATTGCCGCGTTAGTTTTTAAAAATTTCTCCTTTTCTAAAATCACCTTTTAGCTCATCAGAAATTTTAAAAAACTACTCTGGAGTAAAAATATGAGCAAGCTAAGTAAAAAACGACGTTTCGACCTTCTACCGCGGTCATCATCAAGGTAGGCCTGTAAAAACAAAGGACAAATCTTACTAAAACTGAACATACAAAGTCATCACGCGTCTTTCAGCCAAACTAAATAATTAGAAAGTAAATGCTTAGTAGTTCATAGTAAAATTTAGAAAGCTAGTTTGATAAACGAAGCAGACAAGAAGAGGGAAGTGCACTGATCGAAGTTTGGCATGAGACTGGGGGCGTGAGTTCTTGACGATGCCTTAAGTAACCTCTTGTACTCGGCATGCTTTTCCATGTGAGCAAGTTTAGGTAGTTGGAAAATTCGTTGTACTTCACATTTATCATCGGTGCAAGTTTTCTGATTTCTAAGGCTTCCTCAAATTTTATTGATCAGAGTAAGTCTGCATTATGCTGAAAGCTGGAAGAAATGCATCCAAGTTGGGTGGATCTTTTTGGTGATCGTCTCTGAAGTATTTGAAGATGCTGCAGGATGAGTAACGATGCTGTTTTGCTCTTCTCTCCAGCGTGCAGGTGGTTACGTAGGAAGCCTGGCAGCTTTCTTCTGGGCATTGAATTGTCATGAAAAATACATTGTTTTCCAACTTTTGAACTTTATGAAATAGTCCGAGTTCTTCGCGTGTTGAAAAAAAGGAAATCAATTGAGTGATTTCATTTTGATTTCAACAAGCGAAGAACGCAGATTATAGAGTGATTCATTTTTTTCTGAATTTATAGAAAACAAACGGATTTCGTTTTCTCAATTCATTGAAATGAAATTGATTGCATTTTCTGAAGTTACTGAAAATAAATTTATTTAAGTTACTGAATTTAATGCATTTTAAATAAAATTTTCCAAAACATTCACCTGTTATTTTATTTTGCAGGTAAATCGATGAATTTTGCTGGATTGTTCATTATTGCCTCTATAGTTTAATTCATTTGTGTGAGTCCACATGACTTAGGTCATTGTGGCAGATGCGAACATGTAATTTACATGATGATATCACAGTGAGAGTATGATTAATTGCTTCATCATTGAGAAGCGCATACAATCGTTTGGGTACACCTGCAATAAGCCGGTCAGTTGGAAAGGAAAGCCTTTGCACGAAACAAATAAAAAGTTGGCTAAAGTCAAACGGTAATGAAACTGCTTTAATATTTTGAATTCAGGATGAAAAAATTTCTGTGTGTAATGATGGCTAGAAAATGTTAATGACTAAAAATTTTCATTTTTTTATCTACATATACAATCCCAATCGAGAACTTGGTTCAGGACTTAGGAAACTGATATTTGTAAATGAACAGGATAAACTTTTTAGCGTTACCAATGAAAGACAAAACAGAAAGAAAACCTAAATCATTTACGTCACAAGCAATAATGAAATTGATTTAATAATTATGAATGTGTATTTGTAACACTTGTAAATAATTTTACATGTAAATAAAAGCACACGTAAAATTGCAAATTATGATATGTGTAAATGCAATAATTGCAAATTTAAATGATTGCGATAATAATTGACTATTATAAAATAGATGATTGTAAAGGTGTTTTGTGGGTGCCTGTGCGTGCTTGGTGTGTGACGGCACGAGCCTGCCGGAGCATGGAACGCTCGCCTCATTTCTGTTGACCTTCTTTATTTTACTCTGACGTACGAACCAAGCTGACGAAGGAGGCAGGTAACTCTGCAAAATTGGATGTAAAGGCTACGCTTTTCACATTATCTTAAATTAAAACATGCGTCACCTTTCTTGTGTAATGGAAACTTTAAGCAGGAACTATGAATGAAAACTTAAAAATAGTGACTAAAATTCTAAAACAAAATGACGTCAATTCTCTTATTCAATCGAACTTTTTGATCAAAAACTACGAAAGCACCAAGAATAACAACTGAAAAAAAGCACCTTGAGAAGTGACTAATATCTTAGACCAAAATGACGTCAATTCTCTTAAGCCCCTTCCATGGTGGAAATTTTCAAGCAGGAGCTAAGAGTAAGGCCCATTTCACGCTGAGCTAGCAAAGCAGCACCTAGCAAGCTCGCATGAGCTATCTGGCAGACGGTGTGCGAGACAGGTAGGTAGGAATAGCATTACATCTCGCATGCTGGTTGCTGGATAAAATATGCGAGTCCAGTGTGAAGGCTCGTAATAGTGCTATTCCTATCTAACAGTCTCGCAGACCATCTGCTATGTAGACAGCTCATACGAGCTTGCTAGATGCTCTTTGCTAGCTCAGTGTGAAATGGGCCTAACTGGCTATAGCAACGCATGCACCTTGAAATCCGTTACGCTTTCAATCGCACATGGCGGAGGAAGAAAATGTTTGAAAAACTCCACGGATTATGAGATGAATATTTCATTTACTTCATCGGAGTGTAGAATATTGAAAAATGTATGAAAACACTTAGACAAAACTTCATTGTCTGAGCCCCTTCAGTTATTTTCCAATAGAAATTACAAAGCATAAATTAAAATCGATCTCATTTAGAGCTTCATCTTCGCAAGACAGCGCAGTTACTTTTGTTATCACTGTAACTTTTCACGCTGTTCCCTCCAGCCCTCCATGTTGTTCCCTCC
>JACJUY010007907.1:8257-26911 GCA_014220935.1 Platorchestia sp. MABIK
AAAACCCCCCAAAAAACGTCGTTTTCTATGATTTCCAGTTTTCTGTCAAAGAAAATCGCACTTTTTCATAGAAGGTAAATGATTCTAAATTGCATTTCCTATCAGTGTACCAAATTTTATTGCTCTAGGTTCATAAATGAAAAAAAGGTCCGTTAGGGGGATGCTCTCCCCCTCTCGGGGGGGCGCTAGCTCTGGGATACGTTCCTGATATTTCTACAGACATTCGGGGACATATCTCAAACTCTTTCAAAGCAATAAATAAAACAATCGGGAAAATCTAATTTTTGACCGAAATGCTTCAAAATGGTTGCCTTAAAAACATGTTGGAGTTGAGAGTTGTATAGGGGAATAATTATTCACTTCCGAAAACATCGACTAACAAGACGAAGTGTGCTACTTTCAATACAATCTTTTAGTTAACACTGAAGCTACGTTGCCGGTAGTTCTTTCACATCCATTCGATAATTTTCAGATAAACAGTTAAAGCAGAAGCTAAAATACAATTTTTTTAATGTAGAGCTCAGTGTGAAAATTGAAATTTTTCTCTAGGGGAGTGAATAATGTTGTAATATTTCTTCATCCAAGGGATCATCTTATAATTAAACAAGTATAAGACTAGGAATATATTTGAAAAATTTCGCGATAAACTTTAACACATGATAGGAGTAAATTATTTTGCCCTATTCACAGTTATGGCGACCTATCGCCTTCAAACACCCAACCTAATTAGGCCTTTCGATATCTCAATGACTTCTTTAGTGATCTCTGATCTAAAATATTAAATCCCAGACAGGTCACATACATTTTTAATTGTCATTACTAACTCCGCCAAAGGTAAGGCAGTAGAGCAAGTTGCAAAAGATGATCTATTGACTAGGCTATTCGACGTACTTTTTTCTGGCCTTGTAATGAAGTTTGAGCTTTTTTACACAAAATTTGAGTTCTAAGAATTCATTGAAAATACAGCATTTCGCGTAGCCAAATCAACTGAAAGATACTTAGGCATCAGCCGTGCCCATATGACGAGGATAATTATCTGAAGATCCGACCCAGTTTCCCAAGTTTTTCTCTTGTGGAACGACATCATCATTTGAGAGGCCATTTGCCATCAGCGTTCAGTTAATTAATAAGNCGCGTAGCCAAATCAACTGAAAGATACTTAGGCATCAGCCGTGCCCATATGACGAGGATAATTATCTGAAGATCTGACCCAGTTTCCCAAGTTTTTCTCTTGTGGAACGACATCATCATTTGAGAGGCCATTTGCCATCAGCGTTCAGTTAATTAATAAGCCATCGCCGCCCCGCTGAGTGTTGCCGTGCTTCCTCACTTCTGGCAGCTTGAATCATTTTCTGGAATGCATTTTGGTGGTTACTGGTGATTGAATATTGATTTATTTACTTTACTAGCATCATAATTTTCATATTGTTCATTTTAGTGCTTGATATATTTTCCTAGCATCTTAATTTCACAAAACAAATTTGAAATAAATTTCAAATCATCAAGTAAAAACATGAAATCGATAAACTGCGACAGAGTAAAATTCAGCGAATAGCGAATACAATGGAAGTTTTTTCATAAATTTTGTTTGATTCTATCGAAAATGCACCTCATTGCTAAAACCATGACTCATCTTCACGTTAGACTATAATTTCATTTACTTGTATATATGTTGCATGACAGTTGAACACTTAACAATGGAGGTTTTTTAATTTACTTCACCGATTAGTTGTGACACAAAAACATGACAAGAATATTTAAAAAATTGTATTCACTTCGGAATTATGGAATCATTTTTCTTTACTTTGCGCTGAATACGACATATTTTGGTGATATCAAATCTCTTCTAAGGTTTGGGTACCAGAGTTGTACTGCGTATTCTACATGTGGTCTTACCAGGGCCTTACAGAGGAGTAGTATGATATTTTTTGACTTGTATTTCAAGTTTTTTATAAGAATTCTATTCGCATTCTTGATGTTTTTCTATTTGTTTGGCGAGCTTCAGAACTTTGGTGATAGTGATGTCAAAATCTTTTCGTTGGTCTGCAGCTTCAATTGAAGGATCATTCATTTAAATGTTACTGTGTCGATTTTTTTTCCAGTGCGCATTACAAAATATTTTTTGATGTTGAAGCTCATTTCCATGGTTTCACTTTATTAGAGAAGACGGTCAAGGTTTGCTGGAATAATTATATTGTCTTTTTTTTTAACGAACGCTGTCCAACAATGTTTAGTTTCATCAGCCAATTTGTTAACTTTACTGATGATTCCAATGTCAAGGTCGTTCATATAGATGATTAAGAATGGCGGACCTAAATCAGTACCTTGGTGATCTCCAGGTGTTACTCGAGTCTCCAGTCACTACATTGCTAATGAATCACTACTCTTCACTGGTGACCAGTGAGTCAGTCTCATATCTATAGAGGGGAGTTCTCATGAATGCCATGGGTCGTCACTTAGGCCATACAACTTTCGAGGGGAGCTACATGGAAGGCTTTCTTAAAATCACGATAAATGAGGTCAATGGCTTTCGTATTGTCAAAAAGAATTTTGACTTCTCCAAAGAAGCCAAGTAGGTTAATGAGACAGTTACGTTTTCCCGGAACCAGTGATGAGTGTCCGGAGTTAAATTTTAGGCTTGGAGATGTTTTCCACCTTAGAGCAATTTTTCTACCGTTTTGCTGATGACAGATGTCAGGCTGATTGAGAAATAGTGATTAAATAGTATTTGGTTCACTTTTTTGAAAGTTGAGGGAAATCTACAATCTTTGAGTTCTGCATAACTGGCCCAGTTGCGAGCAATTGATCGAAGATGTTCGCTGAGGGTTCTAATTATGACTGATCAAGAATCCAATAAGGCAAGAAGTCTAGTCCGGTTGATTTTTATGAATTCAAGAGCACGAACGTCTTTTTGACCTTTTCCATTGAGACCATGTTGTTTGATAAAGACAGCTCTTATGTTTTAGGTTGGTAGTTCGGGATTTCTCTTAAATTCTTCAAGTGAACGTTGAGGTGAAGTACATTTATGGCTTTACTGTCATCTGTTTGGGCTAGACCGTCAATGTCTATCATTGTCATAATGACATCTTTTTCAGTCGTATTTTATAAGGATAAATGAGGCAGCTTTGTGCATTTGTTTTAATTTGTGTTTTAACTGTGATTTTTGTCTATCGTTTTGTAAGTCAGATTATCCATTTGACGGCTTTACAGGCATGAGTGTGCTCTGACCTCTTTTTCTTTTACATTTAAAATCATTTATACGATTGCCGCCTAACATTTATGAGATGCCTAATCTCGTATGAGAACCAAGAATTGTTATTGATTGCTTTCAGTCACTTTTTTTGAGGTATGATGCTCTGAAATGGTGAAGAATTTCCATTCTCATTTGGTGCGGCATGAACGATTTTGTTCTTCATTATATCTTCAAAATTGACTTTGCTGAGCTCCTCTTTCATTAACATAAATTTTACACGTATTTTGGAATGCAATTTCGTTTTTTTCTAGGTAATAGCCATTGCCTGCGAGCGCGAAATTCATCATAAGGTGATCTCCGATTCGGTCCGTCACTTTTGCTAGGTCATTAAAGTCTTGCGTGTTTCTATTACTTGTGTAGGGTGATAAAAATCGAAGATGTTTTTAAAAACTTTAATCAACAAGTCAACGACCTTAGAGCATGTAATGACTTTTTACTCGTCTACACTATTACATCTACCTGGTTTTTAACTCACAATGCCATTGACGTGTATTTCAACTTCGTGTAATCTTTTATGCTTTTCCTTCTATTGTGTTCTGCAAAAAAAATGTGAGACAGCGGAATGGCGCAATATCAGAAGATTATGGTAGATGAGGTAATAAAATCCCAGCCAAATCGCATGGCTTGTACTGGTAGCCATAGTCTCACACGTGGTCGAGCTTCGTTTTGTTGATTCCCTAACCGCCTCCTGAACGCAAAGTCCGCGTGTGTTTCTCTTTGATTGTGTGTTCAATTTTGTTGTTGAAATTTGAAAGCTAGCGATCGTAAATGCCAAAAACAATTGAAGGATATATAGAAGAAATAAAATGTGAATAATGCGTTTGAAATGCCCCAATCACGAAGTGTGGCTTTCTTGGTAAGAATATTTTTCGGCTGCTGTCTTAAAAGGAACAATACGTCAGCTTCAGGATCTTCTATTTATAAGGAAACATTTTTCAAGAACGGATCAGTTTTTAACTTTTCTGAAATAGGAAAATATGGTCCCCAAACCACAAAATTTCACTCTATTCATTACAATCGTAAATGTGAGGCATATTATGGAAATGAAACGAAATGGGAAACAAGTAAAAACTTTTCATTAACATACAATGTGTTTGGAAATTTCTAAAATACACTTCGATAATTCAATATATAGACCAAATAAAAGATTGCTAGATGACTCTAGAAATTCGTTTTAAATTCATTCAGAATTTTTCAGCCAACTTAACGTAGAAGTAGAGAAATAAATTTCTTCAAAATCATTGTATGCCTTTTTATTTATCATCCACATTTTAAAATGAATTTCTACTCTAACCGCTAACTCATAGAATGTGAAATCCTATTACAATTTGTTACCCTATTAAATCTCTAGAATTGCGTCGTGAAACAATTTCCTTGGCGATAGTGTTTGGGAACAGTAATTTTCCGTGAGTAAGAGGGCCAATTGAACCTCATACAAACGGCCGCACATACATTATTGCTTGACAGACTTCGTTTCTGCCTTATTGTTGCCTGTGACTGCTGTGCATTTGTTCAATCTTTGGTTGAACTAGAGGGAAACTAGTCGGACAATAGACTCTAGCTTAACTCTAGCCCTTATGAAGGCATTCGAGCTTCCTTCAAACGGAAACTAAACTGCATGGATTGCCTAGTTTCTGAAACGTTAGACCAGCTCTTCACGTAGCGAAGGAGTGAGCTTAGAGTGTATTTTTAAACAATTTCAGTCTCACTGTGCTCTAAATAATCTTATTTTTCCTTAAACTTCAATAAAATCGAATGCAAGGATCATATTTCTCGCAATGGAACTCTGAAAATCATACTCAGTTGACCCGTGCTTGTCAAAATGTCACATAACCCTAAATAATTCTGCAATACGTTACTAATTCTTATGGTGCCGCTGTCATGGCGGTAATTATTGGCTTCATGATCGCCCACTCTATTACCAGTAAGGCGGAGAGCAATTCTCGGTAATGAGTAATTAATACTGAGCCAAAACTGCGGGCAGTTTTTCGTTGATTTTAGAGCGGGCAGGCCTTTTAACGTAAAAATTGTTCTATTTTGTCTCATCATTTATACAATGAACCCATTTTATTTGTGATTGTGAAGTGTTCTCTTTAACTGCACGTTAAGTTGAGGAGCAAATTTTACAGCAAATTATACAAATTAAACAGTAGTTCGGCACGGTGTGTCCCAGGAAAAAATTTCGAGTACACACTTTAACACCAGATTGCTGTGTGCCGAAACTTTCATTTTGTGTGATGTTTATGAATAATTATAATATAATTTCGAACTGATTTTTAGCAACCTTCATTTTGAAGCTGGTGTTATATGAAAATCATTTCTATTGTATTGGTTCATATCATATATTGAAGTCTAATCCTGGACAAAAACATACGATTGACGTTCGCAATGGCTTTGCTTTCCTAAGTTTCTTCGAGCTCGCAAGGTGGAATCTTTTCTAAAATCTTTCTTAGAATTTACTCCAGTAATCTGAAGCGTTTCTAAAAATTGAAATACACAAGGTTTAACCTTGGCCGCTGTTCGACACAAAAGGCGGTGAACGTTAGCACGTTCTTCTAACGCAGTTCCAGTTATCAGAGACTCCTCGAAAATTACCCGGAAATTCCAGAGCAATTTTTTTAAAATAGGGCAGTCCAATTAGGGTGCGAGTCCGCTCGTAATGAACACGAGCCACTGGGTGCTCTGTGACCACAAGAATGGCAAAAAATGCTCGCCCTGGAGCCCTTGGATCCCGGAGCGTTCCTTTTCATACAAGCTCCCTGACAAAAACACGCGATGGGATGAGACGATTAGCTTCCCTTGTTCGGGGTTAACGTTGCGCACCTTGGGGCATGAGGCTTTTTTGCCCAAATTGGGAATGGTAGTGACGACACCGCAGCACCGTAGTCTGCTGCACTGGAAATCTCAAAAAATATTTTGGCATCTTTAACCAGATAATACAGAAAGGAAATACTTTTGACTCATTGAATCAAAAAATGCCAAAGTATATTAAAACATGTTCAATAAACATTTGCACAAATTCAAATTCACAATTCCCGACGCGCAAGCAAAGTAAATCGCTACTCTGATATCCTGACTGTTTAAACACGAATGAACTTCTATTTACCCGCGCAATTCTTGAGTCCTCACAGGAATAATTGGTTTCCCGCAAAAAATTAAAATGTTCACAAAAAGAACTTTCTGACAGGCAAAATGAAAAAAAGACAACTGTGTCTTTTGCGCCTGAAGGGCTACATAATATGCTTTTATACACACCGCAGAAACGTGATTACTTAGCGCATTTTCCTAGGTTTGGTTACGAACTTGATAGTTTCAATGGAAATTTAGTCAGACAATAATTGATGAATGCTCAGTAAATGAATACTTTTTGCTTGTACCAAAATGTTAACATTCGGGAAGGAAGATGTTTATTGGTATCTACCATTAAACAGTGGTTTTCAATCAAAACGAAATTATCGTTGGAGCTCCCAAAATACGACATTATGCATATAGAATAGGAGCATTGCATTAATATGTTATTTTCATTAACGTGCGTTACTATATTCAAATATTTTCCTTCCTAATCACATATTTAACGACAGTTTATACTTCCAAATTGTTTTTTTTTTTGTGCGTCAATAAAAATTGTTTCAAGTGTATAAACCGTTCTTGTACCTGAAAAAAGAAACAAGTTGTAAATAAAAATATACTTCAAGCAAATAGTCGATGAATAAAAAGTTATTTCAGTTTCCTGCGGCGCACACGATGAACTGATGTTCCCTTTAAAGACAATGCTCACATCTGCTGACTTGTTATATATCAAGTTTTTTCTTCACTTTTTAGATAGAGCGCCGTTCAAAAAGTTACTTGAGACCTCGTTCTGCAAATGCAATTTTTGAGATTCTCCACTGCGTGTTATCTCGAGCGCCATGAAACTGGAGCAAGCTCCGTTGCGCTGGCAGTGAGCATTTTGATAAATGCAAGAGAGCCAAGTTTGTAGATTGAGGGCCCAATTTCTGGTTTATGGGCAGGCTGCTGCATATCTAATGAATCTGCCAAATTTCTCCAGTGAGATTCTCACTGGAAGTCTCATACTTTTCTAACAAAATACTAAAGTAATGTATTTCTAGGTGCAAAATGATTTAAAAGTGGAAATGTACAGAGTCCTTTAACCTTCGGTGGCCGCTGCGTATCTGATGTATCTGTCAAATTTCTCCATTTATATTCTCACTGTTTCATGTTTTTTGGCGAAATAATAACGTAATACATTTCTAGGTGCCAATAGTCTTATAACTGGTAATGTGTAGTGTTCTTTACCTGGCACTTCATTTTCAAAGTTCGATGTTATGCAAAAACTTTCAACGATATTTTCTCTTAAAGCTTAGTGGTCTCGATATTTTCCCCTTAGATCACAGTTCTTGAAACATAATGACACTAGACTGACGCTAACGTGAAAAAATGGGTGAAACTCTTTGTAATTGGTATGGCACAAATGTCCCAGTAAGTTTTACCCCGTACGTTGAGAATTCCTCTGATAAAATGTATCTGTAATGCTACCATTTTCGTATAATGATCGCAATGCTAATTGCTGCCATTTTTCGCAAAATGTACTTGCATATCAGATATTTTCAAAGTTGCGCTTCACAAATGTATTTGTTTACTGGATGAAAGCTCAAGATAGCGTCATTCAAAGGCTTTGAAGGCTTTGTGTTGTTAATGCTAACCTTATAAATTACTTGATAGTCAATTCTTCTTACTTCAAAAACATTATTTCACGAGATTTTAGGTCATTGTAATCTAGGGTAACGTTTGAATAGTCTTACTTCGAGGATAAAAAGATGACCGTGTGTGCCAGCGAGCATTGCCTTCATCTTTTGTGATATGGTATGCAAATAAAATCATAGCGTTTATACATTCAATGAAGATATTACAAATGAAGGACAAAATAACTAAAGAAACTGACAGCTGAGAGAAAACATAGTATGAACTTTCTATCTACCACTTCTTCGTTGAGTCACATTCGATTATCTTCTGACGATGTTTCCACATATGGAAGGAAATTTTGTAATTTATATAGAGATTAGATGGCTCTCTCATGATTGAAGGATCTCTCAAGTCGTTTCTATTTATGAGTAGCTCATGTAAAATTCAACATTTACGACACGAAACATTCTCCAGAAAATACCTTATTTGTAATTTGAGGAAGTATAAGCCCTGGATTCCAGTATGGAAAAGTTTTTCTCTGAACAATATGCATAACATTTGTTTGAGAAATGTTTTGACTCCGTATCTAGCTCACTTATATAGTACAAAACAAATCAATGTTAACTATTCATTTCTCTTTGCATAGTTTTGCACATCAATTCCAACTTAAAATTCTTTTAATTTTGTGTATTTTAAAAGTTCGATCTTATGCAATGATATACTACAGATGAAGGAATAAACAATTATGAATGTAGCTAATTTTTGCCCTCGTGAACAGTTTTCGCTGGGTGACGTACGTAGATCAGAGCGGAAAAAATTACTACGATGATCTGTTTTTTTAATATCCTGAACAGTTTCCTTGCACATGTTGTGGCTATTAATAACTCACAGTTCAAACTAGTAACCAGATTTACGAAGAGATTGTTTACCTGGCAACCGGCTCTGCTCGGTCACTTATTGTCAACTAAAATTTTAAGGTTGGTAAAGATATATACCAGCACGTTCGCCCCCGTTATTTCAAATATACATTTTACAGTCGAAAGTTCTGTGGAAGCTCCATTCTTTCAACAATAAATGCAACTCAAAGTGGTTCTATCAACGCTACAAAGGAATCAGAGGATTGATTTATTTTAGAAGCCTAGGTGAACAATAAACTTTCCCTTTAGGTGGTAATATTTTCCAAAATGATGTGGCGAAGTCATTTATGAAAAGCAAATTTATGACTTCGACTTCTCCGAACAAACTTTTGCTGCACTGGGAACGAATTTTTTGAGCCGCATATTAACAAATTACAGAACTTCACAATGAATATTATAATTCCGATTCACACAGGATACATAAGCTTATCAACTCACAAACCATGCTAGAGCAATTCTGTTCCAAGGGTGCTTCAATTTTAATTAGCTCCGACAAGTTTTGCAAAAAAAACTCAAAAATTTTCACTTTGGTGAACGCATTGTTAAAGCTGAACCTCACACCACTGCAAAGCTGATTTTTTCTCTTATGGAATAATTATTGTGTGAAAGGCCTTACGGGTTAATTGAAAGTTACTCTTCCGTCAACATTACGAGCCGATTTCTCGCAATGAATCACTGCAACATATTTTTCAAAAAAGGTATATGTTCGTACATCAAGCAAAAAATATAACAAATGTCATGAAGATCATTTCCGGTGTGTACACTTAAAGGAGTGACATTTTTCAGAAATCGTAAATTGGCAGCACTGTGCTTTACTTTCTGTATATATTTCTGACATGGTCTCAACACAAAAAGATTTTCAGCATAAATCATGTTATATTTACGCTTTTCAATTTAGCCATCAAACCGCTTTGTCTCGAAAATCCCCAAATTAAGGCTTCATAGTTTTAAAAGTTTTGGTTGACGAGCTCGATATGTAATCTTTGACACTTTAACTTCATTGCAGTTTTTGGACGTCAAAAGTCGCGCGTTTTTAAATCAATATGATGTAGTTGTGTAACTATCGATTGATTGTTGATTTAAGGTTTTCCCGATGAAGTTTTATTGCATCTGTTCTACCTTGTAATTGCTGCATATCAAAGGAGATTTGCAAGAAATGTGGCATTTTTTATTGATTCTCGTAGCACTGATAAACGAGTCTAGTAAATTCACACCTTAATTTATTTTGAGTGGTATTTTTACTGAGTGGTATGCATATGTAAGCGTCGTCCGCTTTGGGTTTTTTTTCTCCGTAATTTGAATCATCGAGTTTGCCTTAGGTTGGCAAACTGTTCCTGGCTAAGTTCATTCTGTTTCCGGACGGTGTGGAGGCTGGTACAATATTCATTATGTTCTGCATTGTTTTGATATTTAATTGATTGGGACCGTGTTTGTGCCATACGTCAGATTTGAATTTGTTTTGCTTGTAAATTTAACATCTGTTCTTTTTTGTTTCAGCTCTTTTGTACAAACTATTCGAAACCGTTTATTAAATAAAGTAATAAAGCGATGACGCGTATCGAATAAACTCCATATAAAATTTCTATTCGAAAATTCTATTCATAAATGCTGCACCAGTTATACCTACGCTGTTTTTTTATTTTCATTCCCCCATCAGTCACGCGATATTTACTAAAAGTACGCAGATTTCTTTCTATTTGAACTTTATGTTTTATATCAGATTCAATCGAAAAAAGTTTTCACATTGATAATAGAATACAGGCGCTTTGTTCGAGTCGAACAAAGCCATAGTATTTATTCTCATTATATTAGAGCAAATGTTTCCTAACTTGACTTGCATCACGTTAGCTGATTGAAAATTGAGGCTATAATAAATTGCTGTAAGCCTCCAGAGGTCGCTCCAGCCCGGGCAGGAGATAGATCCTCGGAGTGCTTTAATGGAGCGTTGTTTTTTTCCAGACACGTCTTCCATCGGCGTCTTCCAGCAATGTGCAATTTTAATAAACAATATACAGAAGTACAAATGGGTGACATTTTCACACTTCACGTATAATACCCCACCTTATCACCCAATCATTGCTCTGGAATGGAAGTCAAAGTTACAACAATTTTGAAGATTGGATTAAGTCAGAGCATGTATAACATCATAAAACTCTGTGATTTAACTCTGGGATTTAACCACAAATACAGAATAATATCGATCATAAACTTTGGTAACAAGCAAGGAAATAGACAAACATTGAGCAACTGAAATTGGTGTTGGCCGCAATTATATTTATCAAAAGCGCTGAGGTTTCTTTTTTTACCGAGTTAAACAATAAATGACAGTGTGAAGAATAGAGCTTTGATTGAATAAATTCCATTTGAAAAAGGAGGAAAATTGTTTAAATGAACTTTTTGATTTAAAAGAGTCATTCTCAACAATATTTTTTCGGAAGCAGAGATAAATATGTCTTACTCAGATTCTATAACTGACAGAAAGACAATAAGTGATAAAATATTTAACGCCTTACACAGGATGAGCTGACTAGGTCTTGATTTATTGAGATTCCCGTTGTCGAATAAAAATAGACTCCATGATCCGAAGGTCAACAGGGTTCTAAAAGGAAGCTAAGCCATTGGAATCATCAAGTTTCTTAGAACTATCACATTTTTCAATCACGCTCTCCATTAGCCGTTAGTTTTTCCAAGCACTGCAATTCGCAGATGTTATAAATCTGCTAGGTACTCAGGTGTTCAGGTATTTTCACAATTTCAAATCACGTAAGACACTTTCGCCCGTAATTTCTTTAAAGCTGATGTATTTTTGGTGAAGTTTCACATTCAATAAAGTCATAATTTTGTACAGTCCTCACAAAAAATGAAAAGATTTCAGTTTTGATAGACTTAAACATGTCAAAGGCATGAAAGAAATAGTTTTAGAACGATCTAAATATGAGCAGATATCCGAAACTATCCATTTAATGTTGTGCACATTTTCGATGAAATTAATAATTTTCTCTGAAGATTTAAAAGACTAATTAATTTCTAACGACCTATACAAGCGGCTATCTCTTAACTCAATCGAGACCGGGTACTCTATTTGGATTGCTTTTAAAGGCACGTTTATTTTTTCTACCTCTACCACTCCTAGCTCTCACAGAAGAAAACTCCTACCAGCAATTTTGGGTCTATTCTCACGAAATATCCTCATTGTTTATAATTCTAAGCGATTTGTTAATCTGGTTGCCTCAGTTAATCTGGTCACCTCAAGGCTGGCAATTTTTATACAGCCCTTTGATGTCAAAAATCTTTTTACAAATGTTCCTTAGAAAGAAACTATTGAAATTATGTAAAATTATCTGTTCGAAAATGTAAATACAATCATAGGCCTTGATAGCATTTTAATCAAGACTCTACATTACTACTCTGTTCTTACTTTTTTATTTTTGAAATCAAATTTTGGAGTTGGGCTTGGAGTTGGGCATGGGGCAGCCCCTTTAGTTCACTTTTTCAAACATTTTCAAGTGCTTTCACGAGTAACAATGTTCCATGATCGCTTCGACAAATTTATACCAGCTTCTTGCAAACAAATCATAGAAGATACTCATCTATTGTTCCAAGACCCGGCATATTGCTCCTGTTTTGTTGATTGTTGGAATTCAAAACAAGCAAATGTTACTTATACAACGGAGAGAACATAATTATAGTTATTTACCTTAATTGTCGCACTGCCGAACATCAAAACCATTTTCTCAGCTCTGTTTTTTCTTCGCAGAAGTAATTTCAGCGCCCTCGATTAAAGTTTTCAGTTTTGATGCATTTCGATTTAAAATAAAACGTTCAAAACTTTTTGTCCATGTCATTTGCAGTGTGCTTCAACTTCACAGACCTGCATCAAGAATTTTCTTTCTTTTAAAAATATTTTTCACAAATGGTTTTCTGCTCAGGATTTCCGGAGGAGCAGTTGAGAATTTTTTTAATCAAAAATTTACTAACAATTCTATTTAGGGGTTCTACTGCCCTAAAATTCACATCATTTACCTAATTTTTCAAATTTCACTTCTCACATTTCTATTGCAACCTATAGGTGAACGAAAATGCGCACAGATATGTAAAATTTATTTCTGGACACATTCTCTTCTATACTTCTATAAAAATTTCGATTTTCGCAACATAAAAAAGTCATTGAGCGAACATAAGACAAAATCTTTATACCTGCGCAAAACTGGTCTCCCTCTACAATTTTTTACGTAGAAGCGCGATTTGGTTTCATTGGACGCGGAAGGACTGAATGTAGGTACCTCGTAACAAAGAATTCTTTTGAGTTTTGAATTAGAAAAAAATTTAGTGCTACATATGCCCAATTTGTGTAACAAAAAAAACAAAAATCTAAGTTTTTTACAATGAAAACTGTATTTAGAATTCAAATAAAATTCTGCTTAACTACGCTGTCTCCATTGTCGTACCGCATCGAATGAGACAAAAACTACCCTTCTACGTTGAATATTGTGAAAGAAATTTGCTTTTGCGCAAATTTATACAAATGCAAATATTTATGTACAGTTAGCGACGAAATTATTCGTACACCCATCGTTTTTCATGATTTTCTAGAATTACTCAAAAACGATTGTTGCCACAGGCATAAGATTTTCACAGGGTGTGAAGCACATATTAGTAAAACATTTTTTTTTTAATTTAACAAGCTGAACTTCAGAAACACGAAAAGACAAAATTATTCATACAATTGAGAAGATTCCATTTATTTGAGAAGAATTTACCGTTATGCTTGTTTTGTTGAAAAAAATTGTGTCTAAAATGTTCTTAAACATTCTAGATGTGAGATCAATCTAGAAAATTATGCCAGAGCTAACAGGGAGCCAGAGGAATAGAGCTTTGTCATTTGTACGCTAGCGCCACGATAGGATAAACTAGGGAACTCGGTGTGGACTTCAGACAGAAGATTATTGACTGCCACAAAGCTGGAAATAGTTATGGCGACATATCTAAACGTTTGAGCATCCCAAGATCTACAGTACAATCTGTTATAAAAAAGTATGCTAAGTTTGGTGCTGTAGAAACGTTGCCTGGGCGTAGTCTCAAACAAAAACCCTCAATGATAACTTCTCGAAAATTGTGTCGTGAAGTCAACGCTAATTCTCGAGTGAAACTAGATGACATTGCCGAGAAATTGAACGCTCAGGAAACGCTCATCTAAAGCGTGGGCAATCGCACAATCCAGCGCTGTGTGAACAAGGATGGCCTACACGGACGCCGACCTCGAAGGACTCCNACTCCACAAAGCATGTCATGTTGCTGTTCGCTTGAATTTTGCAAAGTCCCACTTGGATAAGGACACAGGCTTTTGAGAGAGAGTATTATGGAGCGACGAAACCAAAATCGAGCGTTTTGGGCACAATGACGTGAAGAAGGATTGGCGTAAGAATGGTGAAGCTTTCCTGCCGAAGAACACTGTGCCAACAGTTAAACACGGAGGTGGATCACTGATGTTTTAGGGTTGTTTTACTGCATCGGGTACTGGAAAATGGGTTTCAATTCAATTGAAGATGATCTCTGATGACCCTATTTCTATTTTGGACGAAAACCTGAAGGTATCAGCTAATAGTTTGGGACTTGGAAGGCGGTGGGTATTTCAACAAAACAATGACCCAAAGCACACGGTCAAGTCTACAACTAGCTGGCTACAAAGAAATTTGATAAATGTGTTGCCATGGCCTTCGATGAGTCCTGATCTCAATCCCATTGAAAATTTGTGGCAGGAATTAAAAGTCAACGTTAGCAAGAGAGCGTCAAAGAATCTTCAGGAATTGAAACATATCGCCATTGAAGAATGGAACAATATTTCGTCTGAAACTACGGAAAAGTTTGTCAAAAACTATTTTAAAAGGCTTTTAAATGTTATGAATCTGAAAGGTCGCGCTTTGATTATTAAAATGCAGACAAATGGTAGATTCACCTCAATAAAGTGTATAAACACTGTTTGAATAATTTTGTTTTATCGTTTTTCTAAAGTTCAGCTTTTTAAATTTTTCAAAAATAATGTTTTGTTCTAGAATTTTCGTATTATTGTCTCTAATATGTGCTTCACACCCGGTGAAAATTTTATGCCTGTGACAAAAATCGTTTTTGAGCAATTTTAGAAAGTTTTGAGAGACGAGGGGTGTGCAGATAATTTCGTCGCTAAGTGCATGTATATGTTAGCGCAATAACTTTTTTCTATTGCGAAAATCGAAATTTACATACAAACAAATGTGTCCAGAATTCAAGTTGCATATCTGTTTTCATTTTCGTTCACCTAGTTGCAATAGAAATGCAAAAACTGAAACTAGAAAATTAATCTAGGATTTTTCTGGGGAAGAAATTTTTCGCACAAATATAACAATCAATTTTTTCTAATTCCTAATTCAAAAAATTCCTTCGTTCCGAGGTACCTACAGTCCTTTCGCGTTGANAATGAGACTAAAATCGCGCATCTACATAGAAAATTGTAGAGGGAGACCAGTGTTGAGTAAGGATATTTATCTTTTCTAATGTTCGCGCATTAACTTTTTTTATATTGCATAAATCGAAAATTTTCATAGAAGATGATGTGTTCAGTATTCAATTTTACATATCTCTTTGCATTTTCGTTAACCTAGTGGCACTAGAAATGTGAAAAGGGAAAGTTGATATATTAGGTCAATTTTACAGTAGTAACTTCCCTTATGCTCGGATGTTACTAAAAAAAGAATGTTCTCTTCGATTTCCCTTATCTGATAAACAATTTGAAAAATTAGGTAAAATCTTTCTTTTCATTTATCGACGTAACTCATGCTTCTCAACTCTCAAGTCCTCATCAATAAAAATAGGAATACTATTTTCTAAACTTTAGAGATAAACTCCCGAATGGTATGCTCTTTCCTGTTTTATATCAAGATAGCTGCGCGCAGGCGCACAGTGTACCTCTGAATACGTGGGCTCTACCACATGAGCGGAACGTGCTCGTGCTACAGAGCTTACCGGCGGGAACTTTTGTATCTGTCTCCCACTTCCTAGGCTTCCTCAGTCAGCCATCAGCTCCATTGTTTAAATGTGCAATGTGCAATTTTTCAATTAAACTAGATGACTTCAATGTTTAAACATATCTTTCGAACCCCGTTGATCTCCGAATCATAGAGTCCCTTTTTTTCCTACAACCTAAACCACAATGTAACAACCTCCAGTTTGGGCATCACTTGTAACTTGTTTATTATTTTTACTTTATTATCTTACTATAAATAATTACACGTGTGTAACGAAAAAACTCCTCATTTCATACCAAATCTCGTTGAGAAAGACTTTTTGAAGTCGATTCCTTCGATTTCAAAGTCTTGTCCTCCCTTTTAAAATGTGTTTAAATTAAAGCTCTATACCTCGCTCTGTCATTCTTATTTATCACTGCTACTCATTTATCCTGAATCTTCCACGTACCACATGTGCTTCAATGCGAGTGAGCAATGTTTTATATGTGACACAACTGAACAAAAATGCGTCACATAAACCAAACACCTGACGATCAGTTTACACAACTGGAAAAAGCATTTAGTGACTTGTCAGCAGATACTGGAAAATGTTTCCAGTTCGCATGAATAACTTATTTCCATTTCTGAATGTTCCTAATCTATATATATTTCAACTGAAGCACTAAATTACCAAGCAAAGTTACTGTGGGGATTTGACGAATTTCACACATTACAACCTTTTTTTATTCATGTTCTGCAACATAAAAATCTACGTACCTATAACCATTTCAGTTTTAACGATGACGGATGTGAATAAGTTTATTTGCTCATCAATTCCCCACATTTCAACCGTTTCATTTAGTTAATTTCTACAACATTCACTTGGTTTTACACATAGGTATTTGCTCTCAGTAATTGAGTAATTTATAAATTATTATATACTCGTAATGGACTTATTCAGTTTATCTACACCTTTTCACTTCAAATTAATCCAAGTTAAGTTCAATTTAATTTAAGTCATGTTCAATTTAATCCAAGTCAAGTTGAGTTAAAAATTGACATAATCACTCGTTAATTTGAGTTTTTTGTGTTAATATTATCTATTGAATGTGATTAGCAAGAAAAACGTTTTTCCTTTCAGCAAGGAACACATAAAATTTCTGCAATATAAAACAAGCTGTCGTAAAATGTGGTAAGTATCCAGCATCAGGAGGCAGAGTGTGATTCAAATATTTGAGCGGAGTAACAGATACAAGTCAATTATAAAAACTTTGTATTACACTACACATTAAGGTTGTTTTACAATTCTACATTAAGGGCAGTATGTATCCATTCAAATATTTATGTTCAAAGGCAATTTCATGTTTCACATACACATAGTAGTGTCGAGGATTATTTACACTCCTATAAAGATATGCGTGAAATTTCACTCTTATACATTTATAAAATCATATATGCATGCAACTACAAAAGATTGTCATTGGACTATTTGTAGATTTAACCTTTAAAAGAAGTATAGCAACGAAGTCTATTTTTGCTTGTTGAAACGATTTTTGTGAAAACGAGTTACAATTTGTTTCATCGACAGAGATGATGTATTTACCTTGGCCTATTCATTTGAAGGGATGGCACAATTTTCATTGCTAATGCAGGATTGCATCTGTGTAGTAATGTACTCATATAAACTGTAAGCAAATGGTACCGTACATAAATACGCAGTGAATCGCATTTGTATATTTCTTTTAAAGGTTAAATCTACATTTCGTCCAACGATAATCTTTTGTAGTTGCATGCACATATGATTTTATAAATGAGATAAAGTGGAATTTCATGCAAATAAATCTCTACATGAGTATAAATAAATTCTCGATACTACTATGTGTATGTTTAACATTAAATTACCTTTGAACATTAATATTTGAATGGATGCAAACTGCCATTAATTTAGAATTGTAAAACCACTTTAATGTGCAGGATAATGCGAAGCTTTTATAATTGACTTCAATCCGTAACTCCACTCAAAGATTTGAATCACACTCTGCCTCCTGATGCTGGATGCTTACCACATTTTATGACAGCTTGTTTTTATGTTGCAGAAATTGTGTGTATTTTTTGCTGAAAGGAGAAACGTTTTTCATTGCTCATCACATCCAATAGAAACATATTTAAGACAAAAAACTCAAATTAACCAGTGATTATGTCAATTTTTTACACAACTTGAGTTTGATTAATTTGAATTTGACTTGGATTAATTTGAACTCAACTTGGATTAATTTGAACTTGACTTGGATTAAATTGAACTTGACTTAGATTAAATTTAACTTAACTCGGATCAATTTAAAGTGAAAAAGGTGTAGTGCGATGTCTAGCAAGCGTTTGAATTGAGCCCTGTCGTAATTCATAATGGTGCGATTATCTTGAAAAATATGTTCAAGCCAACGTTTCGGAATGTTTTAACCCTCTACCGCCGAACGTTCCCCACAGGGAACACTCAATAAAACTGCTAATACATTTTATTTCTCGTCAAGTAGATGCTCTTATGTATTTTTTGAAGTTCACTGCCGAGTTGCAGTTCGTCTCTAATGTGATGTTGGATACAACCTGATGCTAGAGCCACGTCTTATAACGGTGGTTATAATACCGGCAATATGAGTAGAACCCTCTAACCCTCTACCGGCGGTAGAGGGTTAATTCCATCTTCAGTGCTAAACAAATACAAAAAGGTCAAAAAGATAAAAACCTTCAATTACAGAAAGTTCATAGATGTTCAAAAAACAGGCTTACAAACATCTATAAAACATTCACAACAACATCTATAAAA
>JACJUY010007907.1:35692-71796 GCA_014220935.1 Platorchestia sp. MABIK
TCCGACCAACTTTAATAATAATTACCTGAGCAAAATTATCCTGATAATGATGCCTTTACGTTTGACCACTTCCTTTGATCACGTAGAACTGTTGTCCTGCCTCACCTCTCGAGGTGTATTGAAGTGAAAAGAAAGTGTGTAGTGAAAATTCTTTAAAAAAAGGAAAATATAGCTAACCATTCAAGCGTACCTGTGAGTAGTCCTCGTTTTTCTCGAACAAACGAAACTCATAAGTGAGTTGATCATGCCGTTGAACCTCTCTGACATTAATACACTAAACATAAAAAGTCTCTTTGATGCACGCCAAAGCAGCAGAAAATGCTCCCAATTAATTTCAAAGCAATTGTATAACAGCAAGCCTAAAGCTTCAGCTTCTTGAAGAGGCTATATAGTATTTAATTAAACCTATTCAATGAATTCATATCTGAGCGGCACAAATACATGAGCACAAATCTTTCATTACTCTCTTTTTGATCAGGGGATCCCTCAGTATCTGAATGTTGCTGTGATATTATTATCCACATTTTTTATAAAGAAAGCATCATGGTAGTCTGTCTATATGTTTACTATAACAAAATAATCATGTAATTAACCAGTAATGTGAAAAAACATGAGACAAATGCTTATCAGAATACGACGGTACTGCTTTCATATTCTAAAAAATAGCTCTGTTTTCCGCTCATGTGTGGGAATGATTCTAATGAGAAAGCATCAATTCTTCGTTCTATATCTCCCTATCTGCTTTTCTACGGCGCATAGCGTGGAAAATTCAGAGGTAGAGTCAAAGTTCACTGGGGTACCCAATGTAAGGTACCCCCAGAGTGACGACGCTAATCGCAACTCTGCGCACAACATTACTACGCACACATTGACGTCTAGTATGCCCTAACTTTGACGTTTACGCGTAGTGCAGGACTTCGAAGAAATAGTTTTCACTCATATGTGATAGCCATTGGATTTGTTCCAAAGCCTTGATTGCATTGTTTCCTCCTTATGGACGGCAATAAAACTATCATCAGTAGCAGTTTTATGTTTTTATCACAAGTGTTGAGAAGCAGATTAAATTGGGCCTAATTTCACGTGTAATTACTCCAATTCTAGCGCTTAGGTGTGTTTGTGGTGGAAGCTTCAGGAACCTTTCACCGTTAATGTCGAAAGGTTTCGGACGTTCAGCCGGATGACAAATGGAGTATCACACTTCTTGTCAAGTTGAAATTTCGATTCGGTTTTATCAGTTAGTGCAATTGCATCAGTTAGGAAATTCCAGCATTTTCCTTAGCATGCATAGTAATCTTTCATGTCATAAAGGCTTCCGAAGGAGTGACTTTTCAGTCCTCACATCACCCTCCAATGCAAATAGTTTCCAAGGGCTGTAGTACTACTTATAAAACACGCGATGGTTACATCACTCATGTGATTCCATCGGCAGACTGTTTTCATTCATGCTTGCGACGTTATGGTGTTTTTGTCACAAGGGAGTAAACTAGAATGTCATTATAAATCAGAAAATGAAAGAAAATTAAAGATAGAGAAAGCGACGAGCAAAAAATTTATTACAGAGTCCTCATTTTTCGATACAGTAAACACATATTTAGTCATGGAAAAATTCCCTCACTTAGAACACACGTTAAGTTCGGAATCTCAAAAAAAAAGCTAAGATAAAGAAAATTCCCCCTGTTATCGACTGAATATTGCGAAATGGCGCATTTCCGTGAAATAAGTCGAATGAACACCTAATATCGTGATAAAACAATCGCGTATTCAATTTCCCTCACTTGAAAAACGAATCGTTTTTTAGGTATCGAATCATAAGTATTATATCAACAATTATCATGTCTCAATATGAATCAAATTAATAGAATTATACTTTTTATTCAAGTTAATCCAAATTTTATTTCTTGATTTTATCCCATAAACCCTTTTATTCATAAGGAGCTCGTGAGGCATTATGACATCAGAAAACACTGCGATTTCAGACGCTAACGCTTTACAAAACTGGCGAATTAAAAAATTGTTTTCAAGACTTGATACAGAAAAAATAATCGTAATACATGTCTCTCATACATTTTTTTTAGAATGGAGTACCATGTGCTGTGTGACAAAATGTTAGCATTATTCAGCAGTTCTAAAATCAGATACGTCAGTGTTTTGATAGTCATCATGACCAACAGAAAGTAGATATAGAGTGACGTGAAGCGAAATTCCTTAAAAATATACTAGAGATTACTCAATGCGGAACTTATACCATCAATTGAATGGGCCACCGTCAACAGTTCATGAAAGCAAAAATAAATTCAGAAATTAAGACACAGCAATCAATCGTTTTCGAACCGGCCGACCTGCCAAAGTCGACGCAAGGACGAGCAGAAAAATTGTCAGGTCAGTCCTTTCAAGCACTAGATCTACTCACAAGAATATTCTTGGTCAGTTACATAAATCAAGTGGGAATGTCACACATTACACGTGACTGCTCTGAATAGACACCGTCCACGTAAAATGCGAGGAGTTTTATCGAAAACTTGTGTTCCAAAAAGTCGTTTGAATTTCGCTAAAGAGCGCAGAGAAGCCTCATCACTATAGCTAGCTGCAAATTATTGCCAGAAAAAATAAAAATAGATTTTCATGGACCAAATAAAACAAAATACGTTTTCAGCCAACTTATGACAAAATTTACCACAGTCTCTAAAGTCAACAACTGAGGAAGTTCACTCATACAATGAAGCTCATGCAGTCTACCTGGAGTTGGTATGGGTTCCAAAAAATTATTGAAATAACGAAAAAAGCAAATTTATTGGCGATTATCAACCTGTATTTACTGAAAGATGCTGGGAAACTGGGTCTATGACGACACGATAGATCTTACAGGGCAAACAAGATCGCGAACATACCACAAAGATTGTTATTATGACTTCAAAACTCCAGAGCTCTAAAATTATTGTGTTGGACTGGCCTACACCAATAAAGATTGCTACAAAGCTGTACGAAACTTTGACTGTATTTCATGCTGTATTTTTTAAGCAATTACAAATAACCTATATGTCATTCATTGTATATGGATTTTTTTTTATTGTAGAGGGAATTTTGTCATAATTTTTTAGGGTCTGTGGTCTTAAAAATTTTTATACATGCGGATAATTACATTATATCTCTTTCTCCCTTTTGTTAATCCAATTCTCCACAGTTTATGAATAATGTGTAGAGAATAACATTTTTCAAAATGTCTTGACTCTTATTGGGGGCACTGAATGCGAGTTTTTAGCGTAAGAGATTTTTTTTAATGAGAAATGTTCAATGTAGACAGACATCCAACCTTTGAATCGCCCTCTAAGTGATGGAAGCCTTACTTGTGAACGTCATCTTCTGTCGTTTTCAGTAAACGTAAATTATTTAATGCTTCTTAAATTCGATCGGCATATGAACAAATTCTCTGGTGATTCATTTTGAGTATGCAAGCAAACACACAGCTGGTAAATTACGCGTATTAATGCAGTTTCCGTAGTTCTGGTAAAGGAATTAGCGGAATGTGGCAGTATCTTTTGCTGCTCACAAATAATGTAATTTTATGCTTACGTAAANACTCAATGCGGAACTTATCCCATCAATTGAATGGGCCACCGTCAACAGTTCATGTAAGCAAAAATAAATTCAGAAATTAAGATACAGCAATCAATCGTTTTCGAACCGGCCGACCTGCCAAAGTTGACGCAAGGACGAGCAGAAAAATTGTCAGGTCAGTCCTTTCAAGCACTAGATCTACTCACAAGAATATTCTAGGTCAGTTACATATCAAGGGGGAATGTCACACATTACACTTGACTGCTCTGAATAGACACCGTCCACGTAAAATGCGAGGAGTTTTATCGAAAATTTGTGTTCCAAAAAGTCGTTAGAATTTCGCTAAAGAGCGCAGAGACGCCTCATCACTATAGCTAGCTGCAAATTATTGGCAGAAAAAATAAAAATAGATTTTCATGGACCAAATAAAACAAAACACGTTTTCAGCCAACTTATGACAAAGTTTCCCATAGTCTCTATACCGTCAACAACTGAGGAAGTTCACTCATACAATGAAGCTCATGCGGTCTACCTGGAGTTGGTACAGGTTCCAAAAAATAATTGAAATAACGAAGAAAGCAAATTTTTAGGAGATTTTCAACCTTTATTTACTGAAAGATGCTGGGAAACTGGGTCTATGACGACACGATAGATCTTTCAGTGCAATCAAGATCGTGAACATACCACAAAGATTCTTATTATGGCTTCAAAACTCCAAAACTCTAAAATTATTTTGTTGGACTGGCCTACACCATTAAAGATTGCTACAAAGCTGTACGAAACTTTGACTGTATTTCATGCTGTATTTTTTAAGCAATTACAAATAACCTATATGTCATTTATTGTATTTGGATTTTTTTTTATTGTAGAGGGAATTTTGTTATAATTTTTAATGATCTGTGGTCTTAAAAATTTTTATACATGCGGATAATTACATTATCTCTCTTTCTCCCATTTGTTGATCCAATTCTCCACAGTTTATTAATAATGTGTATAGAATAACATTTTTAAAAATGTCTTGACTCTTACTGGGGGCACTGAATGCGAGTTTTAAACGTAAGAGATTTTTTTTAATGAGAAATGTTCAATGTAGACATCCAACCTTTGAATCGCCCTCTAAGTGATGGAAGCCTTACTTGTGAACGTCATCTTCTGTCGTTTTCAGAAAACGTAAATTATTTAATGCTTCTTAAATTCGATCGGCATATGAACAAATTCTCTGGTGATTCATTTTGAGTATGCAAGCAAACACACAGCTGGTAAATTACGCGTTTTAATGCAGTTTCCGTAGTTCTGGTAGAGGAATTAGCGGAATGTGGCAGTATCTTTTGCTGCTCACAAATAATGTAATTTTATGCTTACGTAAAAACTGAAATATTACAAATCAAGAATATCTATATTTTTTAAGTTATTACACTGCTCCTAGTAAAACTCCTCCATCGTCACTCTAGATATTGACGTGGGTGACCATGCAAATTCGTGTAGTTAAGAATGTAAAGAACAAACATTTTTGAACTTCAGAATCTGAATTCAAATAGAGTTGGCATTTTGCTCGTCAGGATCCTATATCGAAGAGGTGAATTCTAAACAATTTAAACGCACCTATCTTAGACGGGATTAGCATTCTAAAATGAGAGCGCAGCTGAAGTTGGAAGGCGAGGCACGGAGCCTGTCTCATGGCCCAGCCTAACAACTCGACTGGCAAGGGTCTAGCCAGGAAGGGACGGACGTACGGACCGCTGGAGCGTTCCTGAAGCTCAGGAGCGGAAGCAGACTGACATAAAGCTCAACTCTACGGCATCGTAACGCCTTCGTGAGAACACGAGCTTCTTGATTTATCAGTCCAAAGTCCGATTAAAGGAAGAGTTCATCACGGTTTTTATTGCGGGTAGTTGTCAAGGAAAGTAAGTTACTTGGTCCAAATGGAGGTTATAAATTGGAATTAATTGGCCGTTTAATTTAGTACTTCAGTAAGTAATGAAAGAATTTCAATTGGAAAGAAATCTTGATGAGTCTTATCCGATCTGCATTATTAATTTGAGAAAATTTTTGATTATTCATGAAACTATGACTGTATTTCATTCTGTATTTTTGAGCAGTTACAAATGACCTATATCTCATTCAAAGTAACCACCCTGAATGTGTCGTTTTATAGTTAATGACGTCTCAGTGATATAACTTGAGCATCAAACTGAACAATTTGAACTCCCATCTTTTGAAGATTCCCCATCTTTCTCAAAGGTCAGTCGTGAGAGCTATCCATACAGTACTTCAGGGATAAGTTCGTGAGGATAAAAATACACTCAAAATGTGTGTGTATTTCCAATTGTGTATCTTTAATGTATTTTGGGATCGAGCATCGGCTCTCACAATTCAATTTTAAGTTTGAGAAAGTCAAATCTAATCCGTTCTGTACGATTTAACTACAGCAAAAATGAGTTTTAAGCGAGCGTCGTTCTAAGAAAATCTAGTCTTTCCTGCATGTAGAGCTTTTAAAATTCGTCGTATATAAACTTACTACCCATGTATAACTCTATAACCGCTGGCCTACTAATGAAAACTCGTCTTTGAGTTCTTCACTGCATAGTGTAAAGCAATAATTTAAAAAAGTCCTAGCATGAGGAAAATACGCTAGATTTGGTCCATGACCAACATTTTGGAATATACACTACTTACAATTTGGAACATAAAGATTGTGGGACAGTTCTTAAAATTTTTAAATTTCCTACATATACGAATTCGTTGTTTGAGAGAACTTTAAGAAATGATTTTAAATAGGATATGCAAAGGGATAAACCTGGTAAAAAATAACAATAATTATTGAATGGAATAAACTTTTATAGCCAAAACTTGTATCATCATATAAGGTTGGTAGACTAAGAAAGACAACCCATAAAGAGGAGAGAATCATACGACGACTGACGTTAAAAGATAGATTTAAATATGCAGTTAGTATTTCTCGTAAAATTAATATCAGAAATGACACGGATGTGCCTGGAAAAACTCTAAATAGTCGTTTGAATGATGTAAGCTTATTCGCACGATCACCTTTGAAGAAACCACTCATCAACGACAAAAAACAAAAACTGAGACTGACATTCGTCAGTCAGCAGTCCTTGTGGAATCTTGGGTAAAAAATATCCTTCAGTGACGAAAGTAAGTTTAAAATTAGCTCATGTAGTGAAACATTCGCAAAAAGATATAATGGTGAAAGATTATGTAGTAAGAGCACCAAAAACCGTTAAGTTTAGTGGCGGTATTTTAAAATGTTTTCCAGACAAGGAACTAACTCCTCAAGTTCGACACGTCCGATTGCTCACAGTATGAATTAAAGTAATACAGCAATGTTCAAAAACCATGATTCATGATGACGTTTTTCAAAAATTCACCCCTCAACATCTAAAATTCCAATTTTATGCAGAAAAATGCCTCATGCCACACAGCATAGTTAGTAATAGAATTTGAAATGACAAAATTTTAAAGTCAAGGATTGGCCACCCCAGAGTCCAAACCTGAATCCGATTGTGAACCTTTAGCACAATAGAGACACCCATTATACAGAAATCCCACGCATACAGAAGATTTCTGGTTCAAATTTCAACAAGAATGGTCTAAAATTACTGAAGATCATGTCTTCATTTCATTAAATATTGCAACAGGAGATGTGCAGCTGTGATAGAGAATTTGGGTCTAATCACAAAATATCGAATGATTATGTTNTGTAAACTGTTTAGTATGAAGCTATGATAAAATGTTTAAGCAATTATTTTGCATTCTGTCCCATAATTAATATTAATATATTAATTCATAATTACATAAAACAATACAATCCAATCTTTTCTACTATATATTATGTGTTTGCCATGATTAATCACATAGATTTTAAGTCTGATCTTAATCTTTTCTAGAATATACTGTTCACATCTAGCCCATATAAATTTTTTTGTAAAATTAATTGAGCATCGAATCTTGAGAGAACCAATTCATTGGTCAGTCTAGTGTACATTTAGGTTAAGTGAATTTGGTTAAACGTTATCATGCACCTTAATGTAGCGTTGATGATAGGATGCCGTATAAGTCGCTGGACTTATTCGGGCCCACAGAAGCTATACCCAATTGTGTCCATTGTACCAGACTTAAGAAACAATCTACTTCTGTGTCGCTTGTGGTAAATAAATTGTTCAAATTGCTTAAATTTTAGCCAGCTTGTTTTCGTTAAGAAAATTAATATGGTGACATATATTTTCCCATCTATTTCTGACATTCGAAATTTAGGCAGTATTTTGGGATGGACATTAAATATCATTTATAAAAGTTTCACTAAACACCCAATTCAACTATTACAGAAACTCAAAAATGTAAAAGTGTCCTATAATTTTGACCGAGACCGATAGTGTATTTTAAGTGCTGTTCATGACTTGTACTAGCGTATAGAAAACTTCAGCTTAATTCCTTGCCTAGCATTAGAATTGAAAGATTCTAAAAATTTAGTCAATCTTAATCACAAGAATGCACACGATGCTTACGGTTTAGCTAAGAGCTGACATTAGCTACCGGAAGATACATGAGAAAAAATTCAAGACAGGTTTAAAACCGGAGAGGTTAAGGTTATTTCAAGTCTAAAATGATCGTCAGGATGATCCATAAGGCTTAATTTTCTACTAAAGCTGGGATTGAGAGGGAGTTTGAGATTTAATTTACCACTCTAATCTCAAAAGCACTCAAGGTTAGTTCAGAACTAGTATTGAAAGGACACTCATATACTAGTGTGTTATTTGAACTAGCATCGGGAAGATGATTTTAACGCAAAGTTCAGGACTGAGCCTCTATGTGGGAGGAAACTCATGGATGAAATTTGACGACCGTTACCGTGACTCTCGTACTTATTTACGAACTTAACTTTCTTTCCTCCGGCCGCTGGTTCGCTACACAATACTGACACTTTACGTCATAAAGAGAAGATGACATCTGATGACGGATTTGGGCTTGCCAATGACTCACACGTTCTGTGTCTATTCTGAACTATAAATGATTGACTCAGCGTGCTCCTTCTGGGAAATAATAGTGCTTACTATACTGCAAAATGACTCCCATGCAGAGGATCAGTGAAACTGCAAACAGAATTATTCTCAGACTTATCTAATTTTTAACTTCGAGTTTTGGAATTGAGGACATTTCAAATAGGAAATAGTAACTATTTTGACTTCTCTACGTTAGGGGAATATTGTATTTTCTTAAGTCACCTAATGAACCCCAAAATATATTTTACACTCTTTATTCTGATGTGGTTTTGGTTTAGATCGTGCGCTGATCCTCCTTAAAAATTATTACACACTACACATTGGACAAATGGGCACAGTATATCACTTAGGAATCTACCATTAGTTCAGTAATTTTACGGCTCACGAATCTAACTGTGATAATTACATGTAATTATAATTAGGCAATGACAGAAGTTCACAACATCCTGGTCCGAAGAGTGTCCCTCATCTTAACGAAAAAAGCCAGCGTGGAGAATATGAAATGCAGACACTATAATTAAAGTTTAATAGTATGACCCAGATTTTGGGTACGGTAGATACAAAAATTATTATTCGTCTGATTACAAAAAAATTAGGTGGTGAAGAACGATTTTTCGTCCAAAGAGAGAACTGCGCCGGAGACTCGGCCCGAAGTATCGGAGCCGTTGCCGTGACTCCAGGCGCAAACCCCGCGCCTTCCATTAGTGCACCTATAGGTAAACAATTATCAAATTTAAAGATAAGTGATAAGTGAGAAATATAATGATCTGACTTGCTGAATATATAAATTAGTTCAACACACCCAAATCTAACCCCGATCTGATCTCAAACCCCTAACCTAACTTAACACCCACCGATCTGATCTCAAACCCCTAAACTAACTCAACACCCACCGATCTGATCTAACACCTAAAATAAATTAACACCCACAGATCTGATCTCAAACACCTAAAATAATATAACACCCACCGATCTGATCTACACCTAAACCCAGAAATAAACACACCCCGATCTAATATACACCACCGATCTACTTCTAACTAGTTAACATTTAAATTAAACACCCTAGGCACTATTATTAAACAAGTGGGAACGGAACACTTCAATGAGCTTCAGCCGAACAATCTAATGCTTACGCACGACACACGACAGCACTGCCACTTACTGCTCCAATGGTGAAGCGAAGTGTCTGCTAGTGGTGGTGGGGCGATGATGATGATGATGACGGGTGCGCGCACTCGCGCTCACAGGGCGCTTAGCCGCCGCCTCCTCCCATGCCTACAGTGACGTGTCCACAAAGCACCCACACGCTGAGTCGACGGACGGCGGAAGAAGCCGTACCGGATGGTGAGGTAGCAGAGTCAGAACTCCTGAAGTTGGTGCGCTAGCGGTGAGGGCTGAAGATAGTCTGCTGACTTAGGGTGCCACAGACCTTGAGGTTGGATCTGCCGACAGTTGCTTTGAGAAAAAGTCAGTGGGTGCGAAATAAAATGTCGACAGTGTGAGTCGCTATGCCGATTGTGAGATATATAATTGCCAACTTTACCATTGAAGTGTTCGTGAAAAACCAATGAAGTATTTTCATCAAAATAAAAAAGGCACCTTTTTCGACAAAAATAGTTTCTACTTCTTCCGATTCTTTTTACAATTAAAATAGTTTCAAAACGACTTTGAGTCATGTTTATTTCGACTCCATGATGATCAACGATAATGAAATGCACACAACTGCACGATGATTCATTATTAGACATTGATCTTCCAAGTTTGACTCTTTTGTTCATTCACAGTACCACATCATCACCTTGGTGTCACATGACACTTGCCATTTTTTTAAAATATTGTACGGGCGATAAATCAGTACACCCGTACCGGCATTTTCAGGTGGATTGCATTATTATTCATGCGGATATACATAAATTGAGGCAATATCCGCAGTGCGATCTACCGCATTCGGAAGATCTACGTCCCTCGTGATTTCAGCAGTCGTAATGCGTCTCGTGCTGGCTTACATCGGCTTGTGCAGGGCGAATTCAAGGCTGAGCGCTGCCAAGGTTACGGAGCCGAAGTCATGGAATCGAAGCCTGCATTTTAATGAACCCCTGGAGGTACAGCCAGAGATTCCAGAATTTGTTATCAAGGTCAAAAGATCAGTGCGCGTCGATGTTCCGAATGTTAAAATCTGTATACGTAAGGGACATGGAGAATTTACACCATGGCGACGAATTGGACAAATGGATAATTTGAATTCAATGCGTATTGGGGATTCAGTGCATGAAACCACAACCTTGTGAGCTTGTCTTTAGAGGCGGACTTGAATTTGAAAATCAAGGCCGTATGAATCATTTCTCTCTAAAGGACAGCCTTATCAAGGACAGAGTTACAGATTTGTGCATGGAGGTTTTATTTTTTTCTACGCAGTCGCTCTCAAGGCTCTGCCGACGAAGCGTCAGTTTAAGAGGATTGCGGACGAGCGTTACGAAAAAGACTTTACCGACGAGATTCAATTGTATACGTTGGTCGCAGTGTAACTTTTTGTATATTCAAACGTGGTATCTGAAAATCAGTTTATTTTAGGTATTTAAAAAAAATGAGTTTTTTTTATAATGAAAGATGCGATATATCCCAAAAGAGAAAAGCTGTTCAGTGTAGTAACGCCGTTGACAAAACTGGATGTATTCGTACGCAAGGTCACAATTATTAAAAACTCCAATCTTGAATTATCCACCTCTCGTAATTAAGAAAACGAGTACTAAAAATTAATCGGGTGAACTTTGAGCTCCTGTGTGAAAAATATTAAATCTAGTTATTCTTCTCAAAACTTCACGATCTTTCCCATCATGTACACCGATTTGACCAATTCATTTTAGTTAGCTAGGAGCGCATTTTTACATGATGAGTGGACCAATTCATTAAGTTTCAATAAAACAATCGCTGACTCTTGGGTGCGAGATGCAAATGAGCTACGCTGTCTGACTGTGTCACTGCATGGTGACATCATGGTGTGAATCGATGCTCTCCTTGCTGGGGTGATCAACAATAATTAAATGACCATCATAACAAGAGGAGCCATTATAAGACGTTCATCTTCCAAGTTTGACTCATATGGCAGTTCACTGCAGCACATCATCACCTTGGGGTCATTTGGGGGTTGCCATATTTTCAAATTTTGGACGAGCTATTTTCAGATTGATGACATTATTATTCATGCGTACGTACAATGAATGTCTTCGGCCTCTAACTTAGAATATGATACCAAGCGCTATGAAAAACTTCATCATTCAGTGCTACACGTTTGATCGCACTACCGATGGTGCCTAATTTATGCACATTATTTGGCAATGTCGGCAGTGCGATCAAACGAATAGCCGTGAATGCTTTCGATTATCAGAGTGCTTGGTGTCATAATCTGAGGTAGAGGCCGAAGATATCAAACTTTCATCAAACTTGATTGGCAAGGCTTGTAAACTTCCTCGTGTTCACAAATGAGTTCATACGTAGGTTATGAGTGAGGTGCGAGTAGGCAATGGGCGGAGTCTGCTCGTTGTAGATGAATCAAGTCCGACTATGACTGAGTGAGGCTTAATTTATCTATCCAATTCATCTCATTTCTTATTGATCATTTAGGAATAAACGTTTGGTAATTAAACGAAATAAGGCTAGTTTTCTACCTCATCGCCGACATTCGAGTAGCAACGCAGTCAACTGAAGCCTATAAAGGATTTTTTCCCTTCGTGCTGAAATATTTTATTAAATTTTATAAATACATTCACCTTAAGATTACGAAATGTTAGCAGAATAGTATCTATGCTACTTCTGGTGAAATTTGAAGAAAAGTTCTGATATTGATAGCATGTGCGACTTCATACGATTTGATAGCTGAAATTCTAGCCATTTTCAAAGAAATAGTGTTCTTTTAGTCATTTTCCTAGTCCAAAAGATTCGAGTAGTCTTCCAGTAACTATCCTGATGCGCACATAACGATGAATTATGGAAGGTTACCATTCACCGTTTTAAAGGCATTAATTTTCAAAGCCCCTTCACAAGATCGTTCTTGTACTTGACTGAATGAAAAATGTTCGCAGTCTGTGTGAAGATAGAAAGTGTCAAAACAAAGCTGGTGACCTTCGCTATATTTAAGCTTGGTCACGATTGGGCAGCGAGAACTTGAAGCCTCCATTAAAAATTGTTTGGTTTTAAAATAATTAAAACTTCTCTAAATGAGGGATACGTCTGAGGTTCAATTTGATTTGAAATGGGAGTGCGAAAGTTTTATTTCCTTGGTGGTGTTTCCTAACAAATGCAATAATTTTGTAAACAGAAATTATTTATGAAAAGTTATAATTTTTATGCGTAAAATGAAGTGTTTTTCAGTAATATCATGTGAACTTTGAATCTAAAAACATTTACATATCTTGAACAGAACATCACTCCAAACATATTTCCTGAAGATTCACTACAGGACGGGATGCTTCTTCGATTTGCTGCCAATTGTCTATTTTACATGGTCGAGAATAAGTCCCTGGGCTCTATTTTCAGTTTGAAATAAAAACTACTGAAATTTGTCTCTATCAAAATAATATTACACTCAATTAACTTTTAATATCTAGCTCTCAAGTTTCAAAGAGAATGCTGCGTAGTTAATATGTGTAGTATCCAGAAAACGAGTTAACGCCAAGCTGTTATTGAACCGCGTAAGAAATTGCGTGTCTCTGTAAAACTGCGTGTCTCTGCGTGTCTTCAGAAAATGTTTTCAGATGGCAATCAAAGCAAAAGGAAGGCACATTGAAAAATGAACTTATTATTGGTTTCATGGTAATTACTAAACTATCGTGAGTCATTTTACTATCTTAGTGTAGATGTACTACCAATCAACTTAGTTTGGAAATTTTTCCCCACCCTTTAGATCCCACTTTGCTATGAAGCTTTCTCAGCACATGTAATTCTAGTAAAAAGTTTATCACGAAGCTACCACTGTGACCTTAACTCGCTTAATATCTGTACTCCCTACGTTGTTTTAAACTTAAGCTCTGTGATTGGGCTTAACAAAAAGACTGGATTATTAATCATATATTTACACGGCTTTCCTTTTGATATTATACCTCATCGCCGTCGTTTGGCAACATTCTGTAGTAGATGTTGTGCGTCTGATAGGTCACTTACAAGTTTAGAATAGGATGTTGTTTCACCACTCAAACTCAAAACACTGATATTGCAAAATTACATTCTACAACAATGAACGCATAAGTTAGCGCAAAATATAATTGTTCAGAACCCTTCCGACCATATATTAACTAAAAACGTAAAAACGACATGGGGAACAAACCCATCTATTAGTTTCTAAAATATTGGCTCCTTACCAACAGTAACGTACACGCCGCACTCTTCACACCTGTTGTTTTGCGTGCTCCTGAATTTAGGGAAAGCCTCATTACTGCACAGGTTATCTTTGCAAGTCCGGGCCGTTACTTGCCAGCGTGGCAGGTTTGCGGCCCGAGAGCAATAATGGACTCGCTTAGCATTCGCCCCTGCGCTCCAATACCGACAACTGGTACTCCGCTCTCGCGTTATTGATGCCGCGCCGCACTCTCGCCCGTCGCTGGTGTTGTTGTTCTAAAGGCAGACGTTGGTGTAGCCTTTTTCGAGGCCGCCGTTCGCCTTACTTTTTTCCAGGCAGCCATTGGTGTTGCTGGCCACTCTTCCGCTAATGGTGTTTCATTTTCAAGGCCTACGCTGGTGTTGCTGTTTACTATGCGGCCACTAGTGTTACCATTTTCAAGGCCGCCACTAGTGTTGCTGTTCACCATTCCGACACTGGTGTTGCCATTTCCTAGGCCGCCGCTATCGTTGATGTTTACCATTCTGCCAGCGGTGTTGCCATTTTCCAGACAACCGCTGGCGTTACTGTTTTATCACTAGTGTTGCCATTTTCAAAGCCGCTTCTCTGAAAATTTGATACCAAGCACTTTGGCGTTGTTCTCCTGCTCGTTGCTGGTGTTGTTCTGAAGCCTACTCATGGTAAAGCGGTTCTCCTATTAAATGATGGTATTGCTCTAGAGCCCGCTGTTTAGATAGCACTTATTTAGCCCGCTGTTGGTCGTACCGTTCTCCAGTGCGCTGTACAAATGAATATCAAACCTGCCACATTTGTAGGTATGACAACACAGCTCCTGCAAAATTAGTCAGCTGGCAAAGTACTTTATCAGAAATGCAGACTATAATATTTATTTTGATTCTGGCATCATCTGACAAATCTACTGTAACAAACAACAGTAAACGGAACAGAATACTCGTACTCAGGTGATAAACAATGTGCGTATATAACATTTTTTACCACACAAAGCAACAATGACGTTTATTATAACTTGTCTGCAACTACTTCTAAGCTAGATATATCAACAACGATTCCACAAATGTACGTTTAGAACACAACTACTTATTTTCAGAATGCTACATATCTTAACTCCACATTCTGTTTGAAACTTGAGAGTAAGGAATTAACAATCAATTGACTGTGATTCATTTTGGTAGAGACCAATTTCAGTATTTTTATTTAGAATAGTTATTGAAAATGGAGTCCAGGGACTTTCTCCCCATGTACCCTGCAGAATAGACAATTATTACATGCAAAAAGAGGAATCATCCCGTCCTGGAGTGTCGTGGCTATGGCATCATTTAACAAAAATTAAAAGTGCATGAGCTTTACTTCACAAAATTTTGACATGAACTGTAATATTGAGTTGAATAAACTAAGTTTATTCGTCTTCGCACTCTCAGGCTCAGAGGCCAAGAGCAACAGACAAATTTGATTTTATAACGCTGTCATAGAGTAGAAACGCCGGCTATGACTATTAGTTTCGGAGTGTGTGTTCTTCGAAGGCGTATTATAAAAACTCACCGCATTAAATAAGACGATGTCTTAAGCCTTTTAGACTGCCATATAGTTTAGTCTCGGATTATAGATTGTCCAGACGTTAATATAAAAACGACCAAGCCCGTGGGCTCGGGAGATCCGTCATGGTGAGGGAAAGCTACGGTCAACAAAAAGAACATACCCCCCTCCTCCCTTCTCCAAACCCACCTATGGCCATTGCTACCAACAAAATCGTCACGCAAAGTCAATTCAATTTTTAAAACTTAATTTCGGGGTTTAAACACCCCTGTTGGCAGCATCCTTTTTTTTAATTGATTTAAATCACTCTTAAATCTTAACGCAATACCCGTGCTGTGCGATTAAATCCAAAGGTAAAGAAAACACATCACGAAAGAAAAGGAAACGTATAAAGAAAAGAAATCGAATGAAAAGAGCGGCATAAGAGCGTTTTACTAACAGAGTGTAGATGCTGGAAAATTACGTAAGTGAGGCGTGAAGATTTGTAGAACCCCAATATATATTTAAACTGATTTCAAATAACCCAATCCAATTCTGAGTGTTTTTTCATTTTTTTCTTGCAATGAGTTGCATTTTGTTGTAGTAGACAATTCTTGACTACTTTTTCTTAGATCGGATCAGTTTGTAATTAAAATTTGATGAAGGAGAGTTATTTTATTTAATTCTCATGATGTTTAAACCATGTAATCTTGTAATTGATGTCCTTTACTCTAAAATTGTTTTAGCGATGTAATGATACAACGTTGAAAATTATCAGCTTCTACAGTAAGATAACTCAGCTTTCATCTAACATAACCCCAACTAGACCTTAAAGTTAGATGTATACGTAGAAAAAATTTTAATTAAATGTCTGTTCAATGATCCAACTACAAGACTCAATGATTCATTCAATTCATGCTAATTAGACGTAGGAATATCAACGAAGCACCAAGAAAAGAGGGTTGTTATTGGCTGCAATTATTTACATTTCTCGTAAAATACGTGCTAATTCTAGTAAAAATATCTACTATGTCCTACATTTACGAGTAAAGCTATTGTTTTCTTCTATCCTGAATACACGAACACTGTTCGAGACTCACAACTCAAAACTGGCTCGCACATGTCAAACACACGCTTGACTACACTACTATTTTCAGTCGTTCTAGAAAAAACAATGAGAGTGAATTGAGTTTTTCATGAACTCAGTTGATAGAAAAACAGCACCGTAAAACTCCTCAAATTTTTCAAAGCTTGGCCAGCCTTGTTCTATCTAAAGTCAACAATATGTTTTGGAGCCAAATGAATTTCATCCCATCAATTTTTCACAAAGGTCTAGGAGACTTTCGACCACACTTTCAACGTCACGATTTCCACAAGCAGACCTAAAACTGTAGGAGACATTGATACAGCATAGCCATTGTTGTTAGAGATGTAAGCATTATAACTAGAGTGTTTTCCATTCTCTTTCCAAAATTTTGTTGAACAGGAAAGGAAATGAATGCTATTTGGAATTCTGGTCTAGAAAATAATTTCAACTTTCAACGCTATGTGTTCCTGAAGAACAAATCCAACACAAAATAAACACAACCGCTGTGGGACAACATGAATATTCTACAAATCAAAATGATAAGTCAGGATAACGAACTATGAACATGCGTTCACTAAGTATAAAGGTTTATCGACATGATGGGTTGAACGTGTAAAAAAATTTTCTAAAGAAAGGTTTTTGAAAATTCACACAGCACGTGTTTTACGTAGGCATCTTTTAAACTCAGCTTCAAGTTCAAAAAGATGGCAAAAATGATGCTCACGCTTCAGTGACGCCATGTGTCTATAGTTCAATTTTCAAATTTGAGTTTAAATCTTTCTTGAAATGGACTTTACGACTCGATGTACTTAACCTGATAAAAGCAGGAATTTTCCACCTATTCTTGATACATCGTTTATCAATTTTTTTTGTACATTGTTACAGAAAATACAACACCAAACTGGATTTGAGCAAAAGAATGGGTTTTCAAAAAGAGAGTTCAGGATAGAAAATACTTGTGGATCATTCGACAACGAATGGTCACTGCATTCGTATCGTTGAGCAAATGTATGGAACGGACGCCGCAACCTTTAAACCGTGATCGAGCGGTGCGGCGTTGCAACAGTTGTGGACTGACGGTGCTCGGCATGACGTGGTCTACAGCCCACGTACGACGCCGAGCAAATTCTATCCCACGCTGGATTGAAGAAACAAAATAAGCCCTGGGGCTATTAAACTGGTATTTATCTGAATCACTGAATTCACCTATCAAAAAATACTCTTCTAAAAGATGATCCTAGAGAAAATGCACAAGTTTCATAATCTTTTTTCTGTTTGTTTCAAGCAATCTGCTGTCGAATGTGAATAAGGAAGTGAACTCGGAATTTTGAACAAGTTTCGAAGTCAATGCTTTCAATCAGTTCATAATCCTATATACGTAAACGAACGGTTTGATCATTCATTTACCCAAGAGCTGGCACTGAACGCAGAAAACGAATTTAATTCCTTCCTTTGACTAGAGTGACTAGAAAGACCTTGTGCCCGAAACGCCTTCAAGAATCACAAGTGATATCGTTAACAGTAACTGTCAGGCATTTCACACACGATAAAAGTCCATTTTGTGCAATAGTTAATTGCTATTGCAACCGCAAATCTATTTCGTTTCTAAATTGTATTTATTTGCTTTTATTTTAAGACCATGTAAAATAATTTATTCATCAAAAATTTCATTCACAAATTAGTCGAGCTCAACATGGTGAACAAAATATCTGACTATACAAAATTAGATCAACAAAAAATTGGCTACGACCATCCATGATGTTCATGCTGATGCTTTAGAAGATTAGAGCATACGTACATTGCATGGTTTTCTGGAGGACAAGGATGGCGTTTTTTAATTTGTTTGACCGGGAGTAAACACTACCTTATAATACGAATAATAAGAATAAAACACGCAGGTCATATGTTGTGCGGAAAATGTTATTAAAATTTCTCAAGCATGGTTGTGGCCGCTGTAAAATAACATCTGAAAATTTCTATTCCATAATACGAATAATGATGAACAAATTCAGATGTGATTTAGCTTCGTTATTAATAAGACTGCATGCAAGCAAACATCTGTATCTCCAGGTTAGCGCAAGTCTTATCTTTAACGTACCACACGAAGTACTCCCTGTGTGTTGAGAAGTGTGGAAATGAGACTAATGAAATCTGTGGTGAGATTGCATGATCTGACCAGACCAAACTATTCATATTGCTGAAAAATTAAAAATAATGGGCAAATGGATTAGAGAAAGAGGAGCAGCCTGTAAAGCAACGGATCCAAGCTTTATAGCTAGGGGTCGGAGTGCGGAGGAATCAGGGCTTCAAGTAGAGTGCTATTAAGAGGTGGAATGAATATTATGGGTGAACGAATTATTTCAAACACAAAGATCCTAAAAAAATACTACACACTTAATTGATGACCAAAACTAACTAATTTTCATGCCTCAGTAGTAAATGATCTCCAACGTACTGTCAAAGCAACTCAGAAAGTCTTTATTAATGAAAAATTGTATTTTTCATAAGCTTAGATTTTCAATCTCAACCCAATTCAAAATTTGCAGAAAATTGAAAGTGGTACTGTATTTGCTAGCGCAAATTCTCATGTTGTTCGGCAGACTAAAGATTTGTGTGATTGGCGCAAATCTCCATAAAGTTTTGCACACCTAAACGAAATAAGAAAAAATGTTTCAAATTTGTACGAGTTTTTTGAAGAGTTCGCATTGCCCTCAAGCGGGAGATAAGAGAACGTGAAAGAGAAGAACGACTATGTTGTGAAGTGATAAATTCATCGAATAAATTTCAGCTCGCAGTTTTTCACGTTATGCTTCCATGACTTCATCTACACTGTATTCCCACCAAGGTAATGGAGAAACATTGATTGCTAACGAAAGCGGCAACTTTCTTATTTTTATGGTGCGTTAGAGTAGCGATACAAAAATCAACGCGTGAAGTGCATTTGTACTGAAATAGTTTCTATCAACTGGCCCAAAACTGATCCAGCGCCGTGATATGCAGTAGCACTACGCAGCGGGATATGCAGTAAGATGCTTCATGGAGCGTTTTCCGACTTCTCTGAAATAGGCCGAAACATTAAAAAGTATCAAATGGCTGGATCGACGATGTTGGAGGATTGAATGGGTGTCTAAAGTTTAGTACGATCGATCACGCCGCATTTTATTGTTAATTCGAAGATGATACTGAATTAGGCCTCTAAACTCTTCTCTATTTTGGCCCTCGACGTGATCCCTATTATGACATTACAGCATAGTTGCTCCTCACCAAACTTGGAAGACCCCTGATCATCACTTGGAAAAAAAAGAGCAGCACAAAGAAACAGATCGGCTCAACAAAAATCAGATATTTGAAAACTCTCTTTTTAACTTTATTAAGATCGACAGAAAAATTAGAGAAGTGCAATCATTGATTAGAATACTTTTCAGATATTATGTGACTACGAAAGACCAGTTTTGCACGCAAATTTGTTGTCTTCATTCATTTCTTTCAACTTTATTGCCGATATATGGACATCGTCAATGATATTCGAGAATGATAGTTTCGTCTTACAAGTTTATCGTCAGAGGTACATAACATTCTCGATTTTAATCGTTTATTCAGTACATATTTTCATCAAACTGGAAATCGTGAAAGCCGGAATAACTGTTTGCTTTGCAATGCAAACCATCAATGTTGCTGCCCAGTGTGTTTAAAATTAACCTGTCGTCGCTTAATTCGTTGGCGAACCATTTCCGATTCGTAAGCCCAAACCTGCGATTAACCCATGTTTCACATCATTCCTCTAAGATCTAGATGATTTTCTTTTCTATTTACTTGTTTATTGCTTCAAGCGTCTGAAGCTTTAGTATCTTGGTGCAACTAATGTTTTGGTTCAGCCTCCTTCAGCCAACATGCTCTATATTTTTAGCTCTCTGTTTCCTTATTGTTAACATTATTGAACCATTTTAAGTGAAAATTTGCAAATTTGAGTACCACATACCAATAAAAGAAGCACCTAATTTACTAATGATGCATTAAATAAGTTTAGAGGAGGCATTACTATGTTACTTGTGTTCACATCTTTGGAAGACAAATCGAACGCGTGCAAAGAATACATACAACTCGAATTTGTACACAACACCGTTTTGAGACCAGCATTAATTATATATACATATATATTTTAAAATTTTAGGTATGTGTGGAAAATATTCCCCATGGGGTATTCAGGGGATGAGCTTTTCCTTTGAAACTGATGTTTTCCAGGTGCTAGTTACCTGGACGGACGTATGCCGCGCTGCTGGTTGGCGGCGGTGGCGCTTGGCCCTTCGCAGTACGCGGTGCTTCTTGGCGGCTCGATGGTGGAGTAGCTGGACTTCTGAAGCTGCAACCAAATGGGACAAAGGTTTTTGCTCCCGTCTTGATGATGTATTTGATCATGTAAATCATCGTCTGACAGTTCAACTTTTTCTTAATTTCGTTTTGTGTCATTGTTTTGTGGTTGATTATGTGATTTGATATTGCTTTCTGAGTTTTGCTTTTGATTTCGCTCTCCCAGCTAGCCGGTTGATGAGTATTGGTTACTCTGACATCGCTGTGTGGGGACTTGACTGTGTTAGACTAGAGAAAAAAAGTCTTTTGAACGGGAACCGAGATTATTAAAGACTTCGCCTACCTCCTGATGCGCCGGTAAAATATAAAAATCACGCCAACATCCTCGTGAGTCAGATGGCAGTTCAACATAACTGGAAGAGAATGTACGGGCTGTGAAAATAAAGGCACCAACTCAGTAAAAATTATTTAGTTCAGATATTCATGAAATATACGGACATTTCAGACCCTTACGTGTACACACCTATCAAGCGGGCTGGCCATATCCTCGAACCACTATACGAGGATAGCGTTTAATAAACAGCACAGCAAAGGCGACAGGCTTAGTATACGGGTGAGGTTGGCGATAACAGGGCTGGGTTAAAAACGCGCAGTCTCGGGCAGACTTCAACGTTATTCTGAAAGGAGAAACGCGAAAATATAAGTTGAACGAAACAGATACCAGTTACCACTTTTTAGGCAAATCTCACCTATCTCATATCGGTCAAGAATGTCACATTGTAATTAATTAGAGTTAAAAGTCATGCACCAACCTTGAAACTTAATGGGCGCATTTCAAGAGGCACAAATTAAGCTTATGTGCAAGAGGCACATACAAGGAATACTGGAAACTTAAAGAACAGACGACCTAGTAATTTAATGGAGCTTATATTAATGTAATAAGAAAATTACTTCTCATTTTAAGGTTAAGTAGATTTTTAATTAGGTACTCAAGACCAACATTAAGTAGTCAAGATTTTCAGAAAAGGAGGATAAGATAATTCCCATAACAAGGCACGATAAGTCCTTAGCCTATCGGTTATAATTATAACGGAGCGCAAATATAAAGTGATAACGTAAATTAAAATAAACAAAAATCTACGGAGCGATCACTAAAAATGAAATAAAGAATTACGAAGATTCGGCCATACAGTTGAGTGCCCAGAAGCACTCCTTCAACCACTCTACACCCCAAGCACGTTAATTTCCCAAAGCTCTGCTTCTTTTCCTTTCCGTAACAACTTAAGAAATACTTACTTTTAACAACTGTCCTCTAATTTGTAACACTTGCATATCTTCTTTCGGGGGTAACTTTTGTTGAATCCGTTTGCAATTCCACGCTTTCTGGGATTGGAAGTTGTTCGCACACATTGAGGTCAACATTTCCGTAGTTTCAATGTGGCCTAAAGCTAATGAAATAAGCATCAAGATTGGAAGGACAAAATACATTGTATTCTCATCCAGGAGAAGTGTGTCTTTTCCATGCATTGAGATTGGCGACCGTGAAATTGAAAAAAAAATTATTGTAAATTCCTGAGCACTATATTAAATGAAAATCTGGCATTTTAAGAGCATATTGTACAATGCACATATCAGTACTAAATTATCAAAATCCTTTGGACTCATCAATAAAGTGAAGAAAGGTATTGCCTGAAGAAGCTTTAAAAATACTTTATCGAACGCTCATTTCACCATACGGAATAGAAGCTTGGTTCGAAACTGATGAAAATAAAATAAAATCACTTTGCTCCTTGGGCTGCAAAAAAAAACATTAGAGCCGTTAAAAAATATAATATAATGCTCACACAAATAATTCATTCAAAGATTATAAATATTCATGCTTTTGGATCTCTACAAGTTCGCCATTTGTAATTTCACATTAAAACACTGACTGATTAGGGCGACAGAGACCTCAAACAAATGTTAACTGCTCAAACTGCCCATCATGACCATTTTTAACATGAAATAAAAATAATTTCATTTTCCTTATCACTCAAAATGTCGGTCATAACACAGTATTCTCTTCATTGGAAGTAAGACTTGGAATTCGATCGCTGATCAGATCCGTAAAAAAGTTCTTACAAAGCTTTCAAAACGAATCTTGAATCCCTGTTCCTATCGAAAAATTAATCACAAAAGGTAATCAAGACAAACTTTTTCTGCGGTATGACTCATCTTAAGACATAGACACTTTAGTCCTAGTCTTTTTAAGAAAATACTGTTCACATCGAGCCCATACAGACAATTCTGGTAAAATTGAGCATCGAACCTCGAGAGAACCAATAATTATTCATTGATCAGTCTAGGGTGCACCTGGGTTGAGTGAATTAAATTAAACACAATTGTACGCCTTAAAATAATGTGGATGACAGGATGCCGAACTTAACTTAATTAGTCACTGAACTTATTCGAGCCCACAAGAAGCTATGCTCAAATATGTCCATTGTACGAGGCTTAAGAAACAATGCACTGCTGCACCGTTTCTAGTAAATGAATTGTTTAAATTGTTTAGGTGAGTTAATTATCAATGCGTCAATTATGGAGAACTGTATAACCCGGAGCTCTCTGAAGTACGATTTCTAGAAATACATCCGTCCCATTCTTTGCCCTTGTTTTATTGTAATTGGTTTTGTCTATCTGTTCCCAAGATTGGGTGGCGGCTGTTGGAAGAGTTTTGGGTCGGCCGGCCCCGTTCGCAACCTACTGATGAGCTTGGAGAGCATTAATTATTGTTGTCTCTTAGATACTGACCGGCCATTGTACGAACGAGGAGAAGTGATGTAAAAATTTTGAGAGAACTAGCGTGCAACCCTGGATTTCAGCCATAAATAGCAGGCGATCCTAGACTTTGAAAAAATTGTTCTTCAGTAAGGTTTTAATGAGGCTCTATTGATGCCGACCCGGTGTACAACAGTCCACACAAAGGTCGCTCATCAGCGCGCAGGCGTGAAAACTTTGATTGAATAATAACACAAATTTTACCTTTCGCCTAATTGAAATAAAGACAGTGTGACGGCGCAAGTACCAATATGGTTGATGTTTTCGAAACGTACACATGGTTTTAACAAGCCAACTTCACGCTTAGACGATTTGGGTATTTTAACAGTGTTTTAAAAACATGATTAACTAATAAAAATTGTGTCAGAGGTTGAAAAAAAATTCCAAGTACTCCAGTTCCAATACTGCCCTTGCGCGTCACCTTCATGGCGACTTTTTCTAAAAAAAATTCTTTACACCATAGATAAAATATGAAAAAACGGATTTGTCCCTTTGGTAAATAAAACCAATCCAGGCTCACTGAGTAATCCAAGATCTGGGGGGAAAAATCCAGCAAGGGCATTCTTTTACTTGGATCGTCCACCTGAGGCCTGGATTGGACTGCTTCAAGATTTTTTCCGCCTTATTTAAGTGTAGTCAAGATGAATGTCAGGGGTGTTCAGTGAATCGCTTACTATAAATTATGAGGCACAGCCTCCATGCATTGATGTTGGAAACAATGAACCTTTCTATGGATATTCAGATTATCTTTCTCCCCTCCATGCATTGATGTTGGAAACAATGAACCTTTCTTTGGATATTCAGATTATCTTTCTCCGCTGTTCATAGATTTTTTACTCTCCGATAATTAGGAGCTTTCTTTCAGGTAACTGTTAAATAAGTTTTCTGGTAGCTAAAGAACACATCTTTCGTGTATTTAATAAATTCGCTTCCGAATAGTATTTCCCTCAAGACAATCTTAATCCCTCAACCACTCACCCCCAACCAATACGAAAAGCTCGACTCACAACATCTCGAGAAGCAACAAACGTTGGCCCTTCCATTGAGTACCTTCCACCGAAACTCAAGGAAAACTTTCGATGTACGAGACACTCTTGGAATGCCTTTGATTTACCTGGTAGGTCAGGGTATGCGATTTCTTACCGTAAAAACTGCACATAAACATTATTCCTGCAGAGAGGGATTGAAAAACTCAAAACAGAATATTTTCGAGTTTCTTTATTTCTCAACATTTTTCCATGGTATTTTCTCAAATCATTTTAGAACAAGTATGATCAGCAAAAGAAAGTTTGTTTCATGTAATATCAGCGAACTATAAATGTTCAGCTAGGTCAGAATTTGAACTGTCAGGTGACTTCAAAGGAAGCTCACTCGTGTACATGCAGTTGTAATGGTCATAATGCCCTTGCAATAGCCATGGTGCTCCATCGTGGTGTAGATGTATTGTTGATGTAATGTTAGTCTCAACATCACAGCGTTATATTAAGTTCACCTTAGTCAACCAACAACGACCTAGTTTATGTGCAATCCTTGTATGGCAGTGTGCTAATTTCTAAATCCTGTTCAAAGTAATAATATAATCCACGGCATAAATAACAGCATGAACCTGAACAATATTCGATTTCGTTGCGAGCAGTAAAAGAATTGCATCACCGGTGCAAGATGTTTCAGAAGGTAGTGATGTGCTTCCATGGAATTATAACACTTCCTACGAGTAAAAATTCTTCATAATTTGATGGAGCTGCAAAAGTGTGCACGGCGAGTTCATTTTATAATAACTGTTGAAAGAGGTAATGCCTTCATTTTCATACATGGAAAAAATTTAGCATCATGATTGCACACTCTGCATCAAAGCAGCCGCTTAATTTTTCAAGAGCGAGGTTACACGCGTAATTAACCTATGTCTTTAATGCCACGTGATCGCTTAAGCTGAGTGTACTAATAGTTTGAGTCGAAGATAATTCCAGGTTTCTGAAAAATTTTACTTTTGAGAAACTGAACAATCAAATTTCTTCAATCATTGAAACTCATTTTGCCAATCCCCTCCAGGCATTCAACTAATAAGCGTTTTAATTGATGATTCTTTAGAGGTAAAATTGAGATATTATGAGGAGAATCAAATTGTTCCCCAACATTTTTACAGGAAGCTTAAAAAAACACTATAATTAAAAGCCTGGACAAAAAGGTTGGGATTCACTTAGAGGAAAATCAATTAAATAAAAAGATGGGGTTGAATTAACCGGTTTAGATATTTTAGTATTCAGTATGTGCTTTTGCAATGTATGGTGTTTTGGTTTCAATAAATTTATAATGTTGCTTGATCGAGTAGTTGAATGCGGAGATAATTCTTCGAAGGTCTTTATTTCTTCGAAAATCTTCAAAGTTTTACCTGATGACGGTATGAGTGGGTTCATTATGCACAGAAAATTTCTTTTTTGATGTCTTTATGTTTCAGGTAGCACTTTTAAATTGCACTTGCCAACAGCTGATGTGAAAAAGACTGGTAGAACTCATTCAACTCATTCAGGTAATTTCCAATTCAGGGGCAAACATCAGACGTGTGATGCGTTTTGTAACATTCTACTTCGAAAAGACAGATAGGCTACTTTTGAATCAACCCCATGTATCAAAGATAAAAAACAAATCACAGCCGACGTTGTCTCAAGGATACTGTGACATTATTGAGTTATGCTCCAAATTTTAGAAGAAAATGCTCATTTTTGATGTCGTGATAGTTGTATTCAAGCGTGCATGAGGCGGCAATAATGCGTGGGTAAAGAAATTTAAGTTATATATCATGCTTCAGACATGACTGTTCCACATAAACACATGAGATGGTGTGACATAAAATCAGCTATTATGTAAATTAGACGTCTTCGGCTTCCAATAATTATTGTTGAGGTGTTACGCAATGCTTTGATGTGCTCTGCCACAAATTGTGGTCGTATTCAGAGCGGACTGTAGGCGATTCCCACATCTGGCAGGTCTGGCGCTGCCCACCGATTACACAAAATTTTCCACAGAACCGGGGAAGCTGCCTTTAGCGCCAATTTCACGGTTGAAATGGCGAAGTTTAGACCAACCTTAGACTAGCTTTCTTTTAGCAGTCCAAAATATCTTGCTGAAGTGATTTGTCCTGTGGCAAACGCTGCTGTGCAGAGCTACGCTACGCAGGTCTTATTCCACTGCACAAAAGCCGGCTGGAATTCTTATATGTGTAGTTTCGGCATGCGAATGTGAGTCGTCCGAAATCTTTAGCAAAGTGTGTAAATGTTCGTTTGTAATCATCTACTCACAAACTTTGTCGAATCATTTAATTTACGTGCGGTGGCAGCTATTTTAATTAGGCACTCTTTTACAACAGACAAAGGTTGGGTGTACAGTGCAGTAATCCACACATTCAATTTATTTGTAATTTTCTTTTTAATTTTTTTCCTTTTACTCGCGTTTCGATAAAACTTTTTCAGATTCTATTTTAATGATTCTACCTCAACTTCAAAAATCTTAACACAGAGATTTTTCAGCGCTGGTATTCTAGGAAATGCTATGCAAGAATTGAAGAAATACTTATACTGCCAATCAGGCAAGGTTCAAATGCAAACTACTGTACAGCTAAACGATTTTGAACGCACTGGAAATACCGAAAATGAGTAGACAGCTCTGATATATTTTAACACTTTTTGCTGCCTGGGAAAAATTAAAGTGTGCTATTTATTTTCACTCCTCAACTTCATGAGCTCTGATTGAAATACATTTCCTTTAATCACCCGAGCATCGCTGCATGTATACTGCACTTTATATTAACACCACATTCTATGTCCACGGGATAACAAGAAACTCCGCAACAACATAAGTTAGCGGAGCTCTGGATCTCGAAATTTTATTTTATTATGCAACTGATATAGCATAGATCAATAAATCTAAGGCAGCGTACAACACAAGTTGCTGCTTCAAGCATGAATAGATAAATGCTACATTGAGCGTGGATTTTAAATTTGAGATTTGTTCGCAAAAGATTCATACTTCTCTCTTCCAACGCTTTACAGGAGCTAAAGTTTCAAGAAAACTATAAGCGGCCATAATCAACCACAAAACTAATTTTGTATCATTGAACAGTTGCAGTAAGAATTTGTTTCAATTTTGAATATCAGTTAATAATAAATTTTTCAGTTTCATATCTAAGAGTGACCAGATTGAATCACTTCACAATATTTTTTCATTTTACAATAAAATATGTCAGTAACTGTCAATAATGAAAATCTTTTTATGGCTTTCATGAATTGGGGCGTCAGAACAATTGAGATGTTTGCATGGAGTTAATCTTGCTCTTCTAAAGTGACTTCGTTTTGCTGCCTGAGAAACGTGTGTGTTTCGCTCCTGAAGTTTTTGATGAGAGAACCAAAGTAATCACTCTAACCTGCTATGAAAATGACAAGAAAGCCAACCGCAGTGGCTGCCTCAGGCAAAATAAGCAGTAAGCTTGCGGAAAGACGCAATTTTGTCGTATAAGTAATCTTTTGCCTCAGAATTGATGACATTCCCAAGTTCACAGATAATAGTAACAATACTGAGAGTACACTGAAAATGTAAATGTTCTTTTTATTTAAAAAAAAATTCAATATAACATTCATTTTCTGCTGTATTCCAATGAATTTTAGCGAGACTTCTCTTGGTTATTAACTTTAAAAAAAAGCAGAACACTCCAGATGTTATTCGATGGGCCATTCATACACATATTGTTTTGAGGCATCATCTTTCAATTTCTTCTTCCTCTTGGCTTCGAGCTTCACCAATTATGAGATTTCAAAGACTGGATTGCGAAAAAACCGCTTTCACCCAAAAAGGTGCCTTTTCGAACATACGAGTTCTAAGAAATTTTCCAGTCAGTTGACTAGCCAATAATTAGTTTTCCCGCTTGAATTGGTGTTTTTTTTCGAAGAGTTTTGGAACAATATGAGGAAAACATAGTTTAAAAAGTTTTCGTTACATCTGGACTACAAGTCAAGTTAAAATCTCTTCTTCCCACTTCATAACTGTTCTTGTGTAAAGTATTTTCATCCTACCTAACGTTACACAAAATGTTATTTATGTTTCATACAATTGTCAATCTATTAATTCGCATCAAACATGAAATATCAAAATTCTGAAAATCAAATGAGATGGGCTCTAATGATTATTTGTGTTTGCATGCCCTATTTCTGAAGCCAAATTCTAATGATTTGAACAAAGCAGGAAAAATAATTTCCTAATGTTGTTTGGATTTGCTGTACGTGAAGCCCCATACCAAAAAATACGTAAAACCCCATACCAAAAATTTTAAGCTTCAATACGATGACAAGGTAACCATTGGACATATGTATAGTAACGTAATTCGTTCTTTTTTGTTAAGTTTATTTTAATGTTCCTTGTCTATCAGCACTATTTTTATATCCGATGCAACACTACATTTGCAATGCCTTCTTATAATTTATACATGACAACAATCTGTACCCTGGTACTGCGCTCGTGTCTGTTCTATAGTATACTGTATGTCTTATTGTTTCTGAAGAAAATTACCTTTAACCTCTTAACAATTTCCCATAAGGGAGGAGTTTACTGTGAAATTTCACCTGTTGAAACGAACTATGTGAATAGTGTGAAATATTCTTCTACCTTGACGTAAACAATATTTTTGCCGCGTCCGTGTTGTATGATGGAAGAAAAGTGGAAAAAAGTGCAACGTAGGTCGCGATACAGTACTGTTGTTAACGTTTAGAATTGATTTCTTATATCTACATTAACATACAGAGTTAAACATGTTCAAAGGAGGGCTATTCTTAACGGATCATTTAAGGAGACGGTAACGGTTAAAAAAAAGTTTGTCATTTCTGGATGGATTTCTCTGAAATTTTCACAATAGTTGTGAAATGATTCAGCGATTATTTTGTGATGGATATGTTTTTTTCGCATCTGCATCAGAATTTTTTTTTTACGGACGAAATTGGAATTTAGGGAAAATTTTTCAAGGCTAACAGCTTTGAAGCTACAGAATCGGCAATTCGATTTTAGATAGCTTTTGTAGTTCTCTAACGAGAAGGGCGAATGAATTTTCGATAATTTAAATTGTTGATTTTTGGATTTTCTTTTAAATTGACGTGCTTTCCTTGTCTTTCTAATCTCTTGTCGTATAATTTTCATAACAATAAATATTTCAAAAATCGAGATACCTTCATCGATAGAGTTTGTTAAACCCCATCAAATGATGTATTTGCCATTCTTGTTTTCCAAAAATTGTGGAAGAAGAATCTTTTTAAAAAAGATAACTGCAAGTGTTCAGGGCAGCCGCTTTTCAAAAGGAATTAACATTTTTTCCATAATTTCCGCACTAAATCTTTTTTACTTATAAACTATATGGCTTTGTAGTTTTTTCAAGCCCTATCGATTGACATAATTGCCATTCTTGTAGTTTCAAAACTGTGGGAAAGAATCCATATCAAAAACAATAAATGCAAGTTTCAGAACAGATGTTATTTTTAAAATTCTTTTTCATTTATTTTCAAACTAATTTTTTTTTTTAAAGAACTCTTTTGCTTTGTAGTTATTTTTAAGCTTTGTCAATTGATATAATTGTCAATTCCTATGCCTTAAAAACTGCTGGAGGCGATTATATGTTTACACAACAAAAAAATTATCAGATGACTCTGAGCAGCCTGACTCAAAACAAACACTCAGTTACATCATCATAATTTATCACTGAGTTTCAGAATGTTGGCAGCATTTCAAGCAAGGTAATGAATGAACTCTCTTGATATACCCGTAGAGGAACGCCTAATACTGACTCGTAATAAGGGAGAGAAGGGGGAGATCACCCGTCCATCGGCGCGCGCCAAGGTCACGCAAGAGCGCGTCTTCTACCCCGTCTAGGAGACGAACCAATGCACGTGCTTAATTGAGAGCTAATTATACCGTTGGATGCTGAAGAAAATTATCCATGAGATGAATTTAAAAACCTAAAATATTTAATTGTTCAGAATCCTACCGTTACCGTCTTCTTAAGAAATTCCAGCACCAGATCAGACGAAGATTATACTTGAGAGTAACATTGTGACATGAACAAAAAATGTGCGCTTTCCGCAACTTTTTCACATAACCAGACAAGAAAAACTAATGCGCAGGGAGGGTGTTTCTTGCAGGTGTTAATCGCGCATATTTTTTACAAAATTTACTCAGAACGAGCATAGCCCATTACATTCTGTTAATACGACACACAGTGATTAGTTGCATTTTGTTAAATCTGGTGTTTTCAGTTTACTAAAATGGCAGTGAACGGGAATACTCATGTTCGTGGTCAAATGCTAGCTTACATAGAGCTAATATAGACAAATAAAACATTTGTAGGACTTCACGAAGTCACTTTGTACTGCAATCCAGCTCGTACATTGAGCTCGAAACTGATGTTAGGCAACGAGCATTTCGGTGGCTTTGGGGATATCCAGGGTACGCTACGCTGAACCAGGATATCAACTCATCGGGCTTCGTAATCTAGTTTAACTTACGGATTTATGACTTTCTGAAATGCAACTCAAATGTAGTTGATTTGAATGAAGCCCTTCTCACTTCATATTTCAAATTTGATGAAGACATAGAACTCTGTTTCTGTCATTCAATTACCGCAGGTTTAGTGGCTAAGATCAACTCCGAATTGAATCAGATTAAATAGGAATTATTTTGATGTTCTCATCGCGCGTAACGCAATTTTGTTGCTGATTTTCATTTCCCTGCTATTAAATGTTTGCGAGTATTAATTAGAAATCAGTAGCAAACTCGATCAGTGCGACATTCCTAATGATAGCGGTACCTGCAGAACGAGACTACTTTATGAATTCAATATTCATAAAGCTCTTCAAAAGCTTCCATGTTATTAATTGGGTCCTAGCCACGGTTACCAAACGTGTCACAGTACAAATTATGGTTAGTTTAATACTTTTTTTAGTGCGATTGTATGCAGAACTCACGGAGTAAAGTGCTTAATTTTTTGACTGCATGGTGTTGTTATTGAAGACTATTAGTAGTTCGTATCATATCAGTAATTGAAAATGAGTGAGACAAGACACATTCAGTTCTTCATGACCTAAAACCTTTTTGTAAATTTTGTTCAGGAAATTTTTTCAGTGTGTGAAAGGTTTCTTACTCCTTGGTTGGTTTCGAATTTCTCGCTGCGATATTTCAAGAGAGTTCCAGGATGAAATTTTCTGTAAGCTTGGCATTTCTAGAGAATATTTGGCTGGGAAAGCAAGCTTTGAAACGGCAAAAGTTCAGGTCCATTCAGGATATGCACTCTTACACATGCTTTCATTGTGTAAATTTAGGGATCCATTTGAACAGCACTTTCACATTGAGCTCTTGAGATTATTTCAGAGTCTTTATTTTTTATTGCTTCATCCCCGTGAAGCAAAGAAGATGAAATACTTCTGAACTAACGCTGCCACAAATATGGACTGTTCAAAATAGCACAGTTAGAAATTCCACGCGACAGAAATGGCCTGAGAGTTCACGATTTACGTCCGCCATAATACACTCGGAATTGAATGTTGCCCAAGGGAGCCCCTTCTATTTATTGACCTAGAAATATCTCTTGACGGCGCATCTCCGGCCGCGCAGCTCGCTCCCGCCTCCATCTCCCGATAAGTCCCTGGAGCCAAGAAAGTGTCGCTAAGTTCGCTCATTACGGAGGCATCCCATGATCCCGAAATGTAATGTTGCTTCGGAGAGTTGCCCAAGCTTCGAATGAGGCACTTTGTAGAAGCCAAGATGAACAAGCCAAGTTTCCCTTCTGTGTCTGGGTATCAGCAGGAGAATTAGAAGCCAAACAACTTCCTCTGCCTACACTGATACATGAATATTAGTAAAATGGGTGATTTTTACGATAATACTTACTCATGCACGCTTCCTCATTCCATGCGAACAATAACTGTTTATTTTCTAATAAATTTATACTTAATAAAATTGTTGACAAAAGAAATTCAATAGCGGGAGTAGGGGATTTAATTATATTAGATGCTCTTGGTGAAACAGTGCGACTAAATTGTTTCATTGCTCGAGCTCGTAAGATTTATCAATAACTGTGCGTTGTCAGAAATTATATTGGTTGTCACAACATTTACAAAGTCAGGTAGAGAATGACACAATGAATGTTGTACACACAAGTATCGTCAGTGTAACAAAAACGGGAATATTATTTGCCACTTCCAAACTATGATAATTCACTGCAAGCGAAACTCTTCGTTATGAAATATGTGTACGACTTGGGTCTGATGGCTCAAAAAATGTTTGAAAGGGCCTAATTTTAAGCAAAACGATTATTCCAATAAAAGTATTTCTTACTTGATTCTTATCATAAAGAGTCTGGATGTGAAAGGCTTACTGGTATTCTTCGCTTAAAACTTAATGCACGAATTGCAGATTTATTTTTGTGATTGACTAATGCAGAACACGGGCCTGCGGGTGAGAGGAATAACAATTGATGCTTTCAATAAAAGAGTAATCCCTCATGGAAATAATCATTAGCGATAAGTAGGAAAACTACGCCTTTTAATTTTTCCGATAATAATTACTGTTCACGAAATTTATGTCTTGATCGCTCTTAACATGCCTGTTAAACAGCTCTTCCACTTCATCTTGCACCGGTTAAAGTTGGTATTGAAATGCTAAACATAATTTAATAAATCAGAAATTATTATCCCGACGAAAAGAAGGAGTTGCAGGTCTTCCACTTTTTACTTAAAGTTTAAAGCCCATCTTTTTCATCGCCGCTCGTCACTCCTAAGTCTTAAACTACTCAGGAAGTTTGTAGCTGTACCCAGAAATGTTAAAATTGAAGATGTGGCCTGATATCATCTGATTATTAGGTAATTGTACTATAAAGAGCTGATATATTTTTGGTTACTTACCATTAGAAAATCATGAATCAAACAAGTGAGTTTCGCCTCAAAATAAGCCAAAATTATTTATCTTAGTTTTGTATCATCTATAAAATCACTTACTTTTTAAAACCAAAGAAAATTGAAAAATTAAGACACAATAAACACAGATTGCTGATTTTTTTTTTGCCGTAGATTGAAAGTATTCAAAATGGAATAAATTCAAGGGATATTCAGTGGAAATTTTTGTTACGAATAAAATTGTGTGTAGCATTTATAATTCTCTAATTTTATGAGCGTTGAATAATAACGATGAAATATAAATAATGTCATATTCCCAGCAGTCATTCTTTACTAACACTGGAAACAAATTACCGTTTTAGTAAAAATTCATAACAGTCAGTAAATGTTAACATTTCCTTCCAATTAATTTTTTCTCACATGACTGGTTCCTGACAAAGATAACTTTAAATCGCGATGTTGATTTGCCTAATTTGTACTTTGCTCTGTTTCAGCTATTCGAAGTTAGCAAGTGCGGTGTATGGTATGCAGTGAAATTAAATCATCCAATTCTCTGGCGATATTCACAGTTCTCTACGAATTCAACAGGAAACGATTCCTTGTTGCACTCTGATTTCTATGCTAGAGCAAGAGATACGGGAAATTGTTTGGCGGATATTATTAGAATTTTCATCACAGAAGACATGATTGCATGCCTAATATGGTTTAATGAGAGGAAATGGTTGCTCTCTTAGTTGGAAAATAATTTAATAAAATGTCACAATCCATGGCAGACACACGCTACTGGAAAACAATCTCAGGGTAAAATTCGCCTAGATCATTCAACCAGGACGAATAGAATGTTTTCTTGGTATAGTAAAACTTTGTTCCAATATTGGACTCTTGTTGTGATGGTTAGCTGTTCAGCAGCTCTCTGTCTCCATGATACAGGAATTATTGTGCTGTTGGTGGGCCTAGGCTCAGCTAATCTGGGACTCGAATTTTTGGTTTTGTAACTTTTGTTAGAGTAATTTTTACGATCATTTCAGTTTCTTCACGCGGAGAGTAGATGAGGCTGTTACTGTTTACATGTGTATAACTCATGATTTGAATGCTTCATTTTACTTCTCAATTAATTAATTTACTAGCTCAAAAGTATCTTCCTATGCAATTGTGCTCATTTTTTAAAAAGAAGAACAACCGGCCAAACTATCACCAAAAATGTACCATATTGCAATTATTTAATTCAGAGAGTTTCATCAGATTACTGCCCATAGAAGTATCAGCTGTTGACCCTCCATCCCGTTAGTCCGAGGGTGAAACTCTGTCCTGAATAACATCATGAACTTCGCGTGATTCTATATGACCAGCATCATGAGAAACTTCGAAGTGTTTATGCTATATGCTTCATTCCTTTTGCTGGGATTAGTAATTCACTTTCAGCTATGAGAATGACTTGCACAATTATTATTTGCTTTCCCAACCTGTACTTTTTGTTGTATAATTGATTACATAACCAATGTTTCACTATGGCACAAAGTAAATTGAATGAAGACAAATCAATTCATTTTGCAATACAAATAACTAATGGCGTGCACACATTGATGAATAGCCACAAAATGAAACGGGGATCGAAAGCAAATCAGCCTCACTTTAAAATTGGTCAGAGGACTGAGTAGTGGTATAAAAACATTATGAAAGTCCCCAAACATTATCCTACAACACGCTATTGGAAGGTGAAGCGCATTTATGTAGTTTAGTAAGCCCCGCTGTGGCCATACTATAGGCAAGAGAGCGTCTGTGTTCAACCCTCAAAGCTGAAGTTGGCTCAGCGACGACAAATAACACCTGGAAATATTGAAACAGTTTCGCTTCCTTATAGATCAGTGAGGCAAGCCCACACATTGTGAAAATGGGAGGATGCTTATTTAGTTTCCCTTTAGGATACCCTGTGTTTGTAGAAAAACCGTGAGAATGAAATTGTTAAATAGTGTGAAGGGTCTGATCTAAATGTACTCGCCTTTGTGCTCACGCTTCTTAATGAGTGGAGGGACGAAGCTGTCGTGTATCTGTTTATAGTTATCGGGTGCAATTGGTTACTCGTTTTCTAATCAAGCAGCTGAGAAATGAAAACATCAGCTACGCGTCTGTTCCACTTGAGACCGAGGCGTCCGTTATATGCAAAGCAGTTATCTTATATACTTGAAAGTATCAGTATGTTAAGCTTCAGCAGCTGATTGTATAACATGCTGTAAAGGAGATTCTAGCAGTCGCAAATGAGTTCTTAATCTCTCTGTAGGCATTTCGACTTTCATTCCCTAAAATTTAGAAGTGAAATTTTACTGTATGTTGAAATATCATTTGACTGAGTAAACTTCTTAACTTCCTTCTACGCAGATCTCTGTTTACTTTTCATAGAAACCTCAATATATTTCAAAAACACAAGTCAACAGTTTTTGCAATTAAATAAAACATGTATTACTTATATCTGTCAACTCTCCTTTTTTTGTTTACATCCATCCACCCTTTCCCTTTTAGCGGCATCTGTC